>PVKC010002202.1:0-44900 GCA_004027635.1 Crocidura indochinensis | reverse complement strand
TCACCTGGTTCCCTCTCGGCTCAGGCCTGGGGTCCCAGTGATGGAGGGCTGGGAAGGGCGGCGGCTGGCGATCGGAACGATTGCATCATTTTAATTGCTATGTAGTATTCCATTGTGTGTAAGTACCACGTCTTCATGATCCATCATCTGTTGTCGGACATTGAGGTTGAAGCCAAATCTTGGCTATTGTGCTGAGTGCTGCTATAAATAGTGGAGTGCATACATACTTTGGGATGAATGTTCTTTTTCCTTGAGGATAGATACCCAGGAGTGCTATTGTTGGGTCAAATGACAGCTCAATTCTGAGTTTACTGAGCACTCTCAATACTGCATTCCATAGGAGTTGAACCAGACAGCATTCCCACCAGCAGTGGATGAAAGTTTCTTTCTTACCACAGTTCACCAACAGAGATTGTTCCCGTTATTTTTGATGTGTACCATCCTAACTGCTATAAGGTTGTATCTCATGTGGTCTTGATTTGAATTTCTCTAATGATGAGTGATGGTGAGCATGTTTTCATGTGTTTATTGGCCATCTTTCACTCATCCTCAAAAGAAGTGTCTGTTCATTTCATCTACTCATTTTTCACTGCTCTCTTAGGTTTTGGGGGGCTTCCCTTTCTGAGTGCTTTGTATATCCTAGATATTAACCCTTTATCTAATTTTGAGCCCAAATGCATCAGCAATATAATATGACACCATACACTTTTTTATAGGCACAGTAAAAAAGGGGAAACCTTATGCACAAAAACAAGATATTATCTTCTAGGGATTAGAACTCATACTTTTTATAATATGAGGCGCCTCTCACCCTGAACATGTGTCATGTGAACCCAACTTATACTCCATGAGATTGGACAGTGATCATCCAACCTTGATCCCTAGATCCCATACATAGAACTGATATAGTTTTATGCAATGCCAGGAACCAAATTCCCCCTGGGAAATTCTTAATACCACTCTGGCATCAACTTGTGCCAATTTTGATATGACATTCTGACATCAAGGAAACAGCAAAAACTTGACCTAAAAGGTTGTGCTATCTCATCACTTAATGGTAAGATGAAATCAAAAGACATGTCTTTTGTACATGTACAAGCCTAGGACTTGTACAAAAATCAAGATCTCTAATTCTAGAGGTCCGACTTTGACAGCTGAGACTGAGCAGAAATTCTGGAACAATAATGAAGACTTTATCCTAGGCTTTGGCTGAGTATCTGAGCAAAAACCAAGACCACTTATTACAGAAGACTGATTACAACAACAATGATGGAACAGAATTTCTAGAACTGTAAAGAGAGACTATATCCTAGACTTTGTCTTATAACATGTGCAAATACCAAGATCTCTAGTTAAAGAAGCCTGATTTTATCACCCACAACTGAGCAGAAAGTGTTCGGGCACCATAAAAAGACCTTGGAGTGTGGTAATGGGCATGCACGAAGCCAGTAGTTTTTCCCATAGCAGTATGCTTCAAGGGTGGAGAAACCCTGAATCTCTTAGGCCAAGTGAATTCCCTTTCTTATTCCCCAATACTGTGCCTATGCAAAAAACAAGAGGGGTCATAAAACCTTGCCACACCAGAACTCTTCCCTTTGTTTTTAGTTTGTTTTTTATTTTTATTTCTTTTTTCTCTTCCTTCTATTTTGTTCTTTTATTTCTTTCTTTTTAACTCTTGAGATTATTATTTGGTGATTAGTTTTTTTTATTGCTGGGTCCTTTTTATTTTTTGGTAGTTACTGTCTTTTTATGTTATGTTTTTCTTTTTTTCTCTTTTTTTGTCTTCTCAGAGCAGAACCATACAACTTGAGTTATCTTGTTCTGCCTCATGAATTGAGAGGGAAAATAAAAAATGGTACCAAGACCAAATAGCCATATAAACATTGAGTGGAAATAAAAAAAAATGATCAGACTTAAACACCAACCCAAAGTCAACAACAACAGAATCGATACCCCATCTACAGCAAGCTATATAGAGAGGAAAAAACAGTTATACTAGCCCTCTTTGTGGCAAAGGAGGGAGATATGGCACGCATGCTGAGAAAAAGAGTGGAGGGAGGACAGCTCTGGCTATAGGAATGACCTTGATCAATTGTCACTATGTACCTGAAATATTACTGTGAAAGATTTGTTATTCACTTTTGGTCACAATAAAAATTATTTTAAAAAGTTAGTTGACCATATACTTGGGGGGTTGTCATTGTATGTTCTATTCTGACCTATTGGTCTGAAAGTCTGTCTTTGTTCCAGTTCCATGTTGTTTTGATCACTAGCTTTGTAGTACAGTTGCAAGTTAGGTAATGAGATAACTCCTAGTTTCTTATTTTTTGGTATGATTTTGGCTATCTAGGGCCTTTTATGATTTCACACAAACTTAGTAATGGACTGTTTATGTTCTTAAAAATTCTGCTTGAATTTGGTTGGAGATTGCATTAAATCTATGTAGAAGTAATTGAACTGCATTGAATATATAGCAAATATGAATGGTCATATTTATAACATCGATTTTTCTGATCCTTGAGTATGGAATAATCTTCATTTCTTTAGGTCTTCTTTATTTTATTTTATTTTTTTGTTTTGAAGTTTCATGGTAGAAGTCTCTCACATCTTTTGTTAAATTGATTACTAGATATTTTATAATTTTTGACACTATTTTGAATTGGATAGGTTATTTGATCTCTTTCTCCTCTGAGTCATTATTCATATAAAAGAATGCCACTAATCCTTTTCTATATTAACTTCAAAGCTGGCCACTCTTCTGAATTAGTTTATTGTTTTAGGAGCTTTTTGTGGACTTTTGAGGCTATCCAATGTATATCTCTTTGTCATCAGCAAATAGAAATATTTATTCTCCTTTCAAATTTGAATTCATATGATTGCCTGATTGCTGTTGCTAGGACATCTAATACTATGTTGAATCAGACTAGAGACAATGGATAGATTTGCCTTGTGTTTGACCTTAGTGGAATGCTTTATGTTTTCACTATTAAGAATAATATTAGTGGGACTGGAGATATAGCACAGCGGCATTTGCCTTGCAAGCAGCCGATTCAGGACCTAAGGTGGTTGGTTCGAATCCTGGAGTCCCATATGGTCCACCATGCCTGCCAGGAGCTATTTCTGAGCAGATAGCCAGAAGCAACCCCTGAGCACCGCCAGTTGTGTCCCCCCCAAAAAAGAATAATATTAGCTATGGGGTTTTTGTTGAGGAAGGTTCCTTCTATCCCTGTTTTGCTGAGGGTTTAATCATGAATAGTTATTAGATATTGACAAAACCTTTCTCTGCATTTATTGATATGATCATATGATTATTATTTTTTACTGATGTGATTTATGATTTAATTGATTTTCATATATTGAACCATCCTTGCATTCCCAGGATTATTCCTACTTGTTTATGATGAAAGATTTTTAGGGGGCCACACCTGATGACACTCAGGCTTACTCCTAGCTCTGTGCTCAGAAATCGCTCCTGGCAGGCATGGGGACCATATGGAATAAGGGGATTTGAACCAACATTGGTCCTGAGTTAGCCATTTGCAAAGCAATTGCCCTACTGTTGTACTATCTCTCTGGCCCCATGATGTATTTTTTAAAATGTGTTCTAGTATTTGGTTTGTTAAGGTTTTGTTGAGGATTTTTGCATCAATGCTTATCAGGGGACTTGGTCAGTAATTTTCTCTTTTGATAGTATCTCTGTCAGGTTTGGTATCAGCTTAATGTTATCTTCACAAAAATGTTAGGGGAATGTTCATTTTTTTTATATTTGTAAGTGTTTAAGTGTCAATGGCAATAAATCTCTGAATATTTGAAAAAAAACTCATCGTAAACCCATATAGGCCTGAAATTTTATTCTTGGGAATGTTCTTTATTGCAGTTCAATTTCTTTTCCTGTGGTTGGCCTGTTCAGACTGTGTATTTCCTCTCATTTTAGGAGATTATGGATTTCTAGAAATCTTTTCTTCTAAGTTTTCTATCTTAACAGAATAAGGTTGTTCATAGTAAACTTTCATGATGTAGCTTTTTCTGAGTTCCACTGTAATTTCTTCCCTTTATTTCTGATCTGATTCATTTGAAGCTTTCCTCTTTTTTCTTATGAGTCTTGATAATGATTTGCCTAAATTTTTTTCCCAAAAAAACAAACAAAAGCCAAAAGCAAACAAAACAACAACAACAAAAATAAAAACCCCAGGACTTCTGCTCTGACTCAGAGGCACAGCAGACATCTTTGGACTTTTCTCTGCTTGCTTCAGTTAAGACTTGATCCTCTATGGTTTTCTTCCCTGGGGGCTCCTCTTCCTTGGAGGTGAGTCAACCCGCCCACAAAGGGTGGAGCCAGCTGACTTCTGCTGTGTTTTTGAAGCACAGCAGGCATCTTTGGACTTTTCTCTGCTTGCTTTGGCCTAAGATTTGATCCTGTGTGGTATTCTTCCCTGAAGGCTCCTCTTCCTTGGAGGTGAGTCGACCCACCCATGAAGGGTGGAGTCAGAGGATGCTTCACAGCCGCACACATCATCTAGCTGATGAATACCACCGCAATATATAGAAAAACCCAAATACAAGCGTGACAATGGGGAAGCAATGCAGGCCTACACCAGGCATAGAGAATAAAGATGGCAACTCTAATGACCCGAAAATGGCCAAACATTATGTTAATCTCTCAAATATAGAGTATAGAGAAGAAATATGGAGGATGTTCACAGAACTCATAGAAAGCATAGATCAAGTTGAACGGAACCCTAATAAAAATCAAGAGGATATAAAGATAGAAATCAGAAAATTCCAAACTGAAATAACAGGTCTGAAAAACTCAGTAGACAAAATGAAACACTCAATGGAAAGCCTCTCCAGCAGGGTAACAGCAGCTAAGGATAGAATCAGTGAGCTGGAAGATGAGATAAATAACAACTCCATACAACAAAAGAATGTGAACAGATGAAAATAAAAGTCTTTGATAATAAGCTCAACAGAAACAATTTAAGAATCACTGGATTTTCAGAAACCCAGGTAGAAATCCTCCAGAAAGAATCAACAGTCAAGAATATCATTAAAGAGAAACTACAAGAGCTAAAGAAAACATGAGACCAAAACCTGCCTACCTGAAGAACAAAGACCCAAGGAAAGACACCCCAAGACACATCCTACTCACAATGACGAATCCCACAGATAGAGACAAAATACTGAAAGCAACAAAATCGAAAAGGAAAATTACATTTAAGGAAGCATCCTTGAGATTTACAGTAGACCTGTCACAAGAAACACTCGAGGCCAATGGGCAGTGGTGGGACATAGTGACAAAACTCAATGAAATAAATGCTTCGCCTAGAATACTACACCCAGCAAAACACACTTCCAGGTTTGAAGGAAGTACACATAGCTTCACAGATAAACAACAGCTCAGAAACTTTGCAGACTCAAAACCAGCTTTAAAAGAAAATCTTTATGGTCTACTTTAAAACAAGACTGACCAACAGACACAGTAAACTTCTACACAAGATGGCATTAAATCACATGACAATATCTCTCTACACTAGTTAAGAGACACAGAGTGGCTAAATGATTAAAAAATTGAATCCACACTTTTTCTGCCTACAAGAAACAACCTGAATAGTAGAACAAACATACACTCAAAATCAAAGGCTGGAGGAAAATCATCCAAGCAAACAATACCCTTAAAAATTTGGAGTGGCCATATAATAATAGATGACACAACTTTACACTCAGAAAAGTTGTAAGAGACAAAGATGGACATTTTTTTTACCAATAAGTGATATGTACAGCAGGAAGAAATGGCTCTCCTAAACATATATGCACCAAATGAGAGACCAGTTAAGTGTTTAATACAATTGTTGACAAATCTGAAAAAGGATATCAATAACAGCACAATAATTGTGGGAGACTTCAACACTGCCTGTCATCCCTTGATATGTCAACCAGACAGAAACCCAACAAAAATATACTAGCTCTATAAAGAGAAAAGGAAGAGAGTGGGTTAGTAGATATATACAGAGCACTCCATCCCAAGAAAACTATATATATATATATATATATATATACATATATATATATATTCTTCTCCAATGCACATGGGTCATTCTCAAAGATAGACTACATAATGGCCCATAAAACATATCTCCATAAAATCAAGAAGATAGAAATAGTGCAGACTACCTTTGCTGATCACAAGGCACTGAAATTATATGTGAATTACAAAGGGACACAGAAGAAAAATATTAACATCTGGAAATTAAACAGCTTACTATTGAACAACCGGTGGGTCAGAGATGGGACAAAAGAGTAAATTAAAGCATTCTTGAAAGCAAATGACAATAAAGACACAAATTATCAAAAGTTATGGGACACAGCCAAAGCAGTACTGAGAGGAAAAGTTACAGACTTGCAAGCACACCCCAGGAAGAAAGAAGGGAGCTACATGAAGAACTTAATTATACAGCTTATAAAACTAGAAAATGATTAACAAATGGAACCAAAAATAGGTGGGCAGAAGTAAATAACAAAGCTTAGAGCAGAAATCAATAAAGTGGATAGCATTACTTTTTCCTATTTTAAACTGTACTACAAAGAAGTAGTTATCAAAACAGCATGGTATTGGAATAAAGTCAGATCCTCAGATCAGTGGAACAGACTTGAGTATTCAGTTCCCCAGACATATAATCAACTAATCTTTGATAAAGGGACAATAAATCCAAAACGTAGCAAGGAAAGCTTCCTCAACAAGTGGTGCTGGCACAACTGGTTAGTCACTTGCAAAAAAAAAATCAAACCCCCATCTAACACAAAGATCAAATCAAAGGAATTAAAGACTTTGATATCAGACCTGAAACCATAAGGTATATAGAACAACACATAGGTAAAACACTATGCAACATTGAGAATAAATGTATATTGAAGGAGGAAACAGCACTCTCCAAGCAAGTGGAAACAGAGATAAATAGATGGGACTATATTAAGCTGCAAGGCTTCTGCACCTAAAAAGAAATGGTGCTAAGTATGAACGCCACCCACAGAATGGATACTATTCACCCAATACACATCAGACAAGGGGCTAATCTCCAAAATATACAAGGTGCTGACAGAACTTTATAAGAAAAAAACATTTAACCCATCAAAAATGGTGAGAAGAAATTAACAAACATTTTCTCACAGAGGAAATGCAAATGGCCAAAAGACACATGAAAAAAGCTCCACATCACTAATCATCAGGAAGATGCAAATCAAAACTAGGGTAAGGTACCATCTCACACCACAGATACTGGTACACATCACAAAGAACAAGAAAGATCAGTGCTGGCAAGGATGTGAAGAGAAAAGAATTCTTATTCACTGCTGGTGGGAATGCCATCTAGTTCTGGCTTTATGGAAAACAATATTGAGATTTCTCAAAAAATTGGAAATTAAACTTTCATTTGATTCAGCTATTCCACACCTAGGCATATACCCACAAAAATACAATTCAAAAATCTCTTCCTCACACCTATATTCATTGCAGTGCTATTTAAATAGCCAGATTCTGGAAACAAACAAAATACCATTCAGCAGATGAATGGCTAAAGAAACTGGTACATATTCACAATGAAATATTATGCAGCCATCAGAAAAGGTGAAGTCAAGAAATTTTCCTATACATAGATGTATATGGAATCTATTATGCTGATTCAAATAAGTCAGAGGGATACTGATAGATACAGAATACTCTCACTCACCTATGGGTTTTAAGAAAAAATTGACATTACTGCAATAAGGCCAGAAGGATTGACTCAAGATTTGAAAATCACCACATAGAGTGGTGAATGCTGATAGGGAAATAACCACACTAAGAAATAGCATGACAATGTTAAAGAAAGAGAAGTAGAATGCATGTCATGATACAGGCATGGCAGGGGAAGAGGGGGGTCATTCATTGGTGGTGGAATATTGCACTGGTGATGGGGGTATTCTGTTTATGACTGAAACCCAACTACAAACATGCTTGTAATTATAGTGCTTAAATAAACATGTGTGTGTGTATTCCAACCCCCAAATCAAAAAAACCCAAACCAAAAACAAACCAGCTCCTGATTTCATTGATTCTTTCTATTATTTTACAGGTTTCTATCATGTTTATATCTGCTCCGGTATTTTATTATTGTTTTTTTCTACTAGTGTTTAGTTTTCTTTATTATTGATGTTGATATTTAAGCTGTGCATTAGATTGTTGACATTATCTTTTTCTTCTTTCCATGTATATGCCTGTATTGCTGTTAATTTTCTCCTAAGTACTACTTCTGGCGTGTCCCATAAATTTGGCAACTTAGAATTTAATTTCTTCATTAACATTAGTCTCAAGGAATTTATTTGGGGGGGGGCAGGTCACACCCAGCAGTGCTCAGGGGTTACTCCTGGCTATTTGCTCAGAAATCACTCCTGGCAGGATCGGTGGACCATACGGGATGCCAGGATTTGAACCCCGGTCTTTCTGCATGCAAGGCAAACACCTTATCTCCATGCTATCTCTCTGGCCCCTCTTCCACAATTTTTTTTAAGATTCTATTTTTATTTATTTATTTTTTTAATTTCTTTTAACACCTTGATTACATACATAATTGTGTTTGGGTTTCAGTCATGTAAAGAACACCACCCATCACCAGTGCAACGTTCCCATCACCATTGTCCCAAATCTCCCTCCTCCCACCCACCCCATGCCTGTATTCTGCACAGGCTCTCCATTTCCCTCATATATTCTCATTGTTAGGACAGTTCAAAATGTAGTAATTTCTCTATCTAAACTCATCACTATTTGTGGTGAGCTTCATGAGGTGAGCTGGAACTTCAGCTCTCTTCTCTTTTGTGTCTGAAAATTATTATTATTGCAAGAATGTCTTTCATTTTTCTTAAAACCCATAGATGAGTGAACCATTCTGCGTTTTTCTCTCTCTTTCTGACTTATTTCACTCAGCATGAGAGATTCCATGTGCATCCATGTGTAGGAAAATTTCATGACTTCATCTCTTCTGACAGCTGCATAGTATTCCATTGTGTATATGTACCACGGTTTCTTTAGCCAATCGTCTGTTGAAGGGCATCTAGATTGTTTCCAGAGTCTTGCTATGGTAAATAGTGCTGCAATGAATATAGGTATAAGGAAGGGGTTTTTGTATTGTATTTTTGTGTTCCTAGGGTATATTCCTAGGAGTGGTATAGCTGGATCATATGGGAGTTCGATTTCCATTTTCTGGAGGAATCTCCATATTGCTTTCCATAAAGGTTGAACTACACGGCATTCCCACCAGCAGTGAATAAGAGTTCCTTTCTCTCCACATCCCCGCCAACACTGTTTGTTCTCGTTCTTTGTGATGTGTGCCATTCTCTGTGGCGTGAGGTGGTACCTCATAGTTGCTTTGATTTGCATCTCCCTGATGATTAGTGATGTGGAGCATTTTTCCATGTGTCTTTTGGCCATTTGTATTTCTTCCTTGTCAAAGTGTCTGTCCATTTCTTCTCCCCATTTTTTGATGGGATTAGATGTTTTTTTCTTGTAAAGTTCTGTCAGCGCCTTGTATATTTTTGATACAATACTTCTTTTACCACTTATTTATGGCCTAGAATTTAACAATGCCTCAATTTCTCAGTTTCCTAAGTATGCTGAATTAGCTTAGTGGCTTGAATGCCCAGTTTCTGTTTCTAGGGGGATCATGTGTGTGACTGTTTACTGCATGCCTAAATTGGGTTTTGTTTTGATTCTAAGATTATCTTTAAAGTCAAGTGGGATGGCTCAGGGCTGGATGCTCTGATTCTTCAGCCTTCTCAGCTTCAGGAGTTAAAGTCCTCTTAGAGTTTGGAGACGGATTCCCTTTACTAAAAAAGGGAATTAAAAGAACTTTACTTAAAAAAGGACTTAATTTGAAGGCTTCCTTTGGAGGTGGAATTACATGCAAATTTTCACCCAAAAAGTTCCTGGCAGGAATGGATCACTGAGAAGTCTGAGTCAGGGAAGGAGTGTAATTTCTGCTTGTTACCAGATCAAAGCCAGTGCTGTTGAGTGGGGCAGAGTTGAGCTGTTGGCTCAGAGTTCTGGGGATGGGGGGGGGTACTTTTGTTTGCTAGGTGCTACAGTCTGTTCTCGGGCATCCTGGCTTCCCAAGTTAACATCTTAAAATTCAGCATTAACACTCAAAGAGGGAAATATGAAAGCAGCTTTCTTTCAATTTAGAAATAGGTTGCTAGACGTGTTTATTAAAGACACTGAATCAGTTTTACACACCTCCCATTTTTTGGATGGCTATACCATTATATTCAGAGAGCATTTCTAATATATCCTGACCCATTGATATTTTCACATTTTATAAATTTATCTTTTTTAAATAAATTTATCTTATGACCAATAATATATTGTAAAACTGTCAGTGAAACTGAGTTATCTTAACTCATGCACTCACAAAATGAACAACATTACCCAAAAAGGTCAACCACAATAATTTGCAACATTATCCACCTAATTCTTTATTTGAAGACATTTCTACTATCAGAGAAGCTTTTCTTTATTTTCAGTAGAAATTTTAAAAAGTTCAAATTTTCTAGTCAGTTTACCTATTAACATGAAGATAATAGGCTCCATAGGAAGATTTCCCTTGCCCTGAAACAAGCAAGTTCAAGGCCTCTTAGATGTAAAAACCACAACTATTTTTTTTCTTTCTTCACCCAGTTCTCACCGCAAAAAAAAGAAGCTAGGCCAGAGTTTAGGCCTCTCCACTGTTCCTGGGATATCCACAGGATACTCAATCATAAACATGACAAATAGTACACACAATTCCAACACACAATTCAAACTAAATTTCAGATTAACAAGAACACAAACTGACAAACAGGAACAAAATGAGTAACAGACAAAAAGATAAAAGAGAGATGAGAAAAATATGGGAAATCTGGACTTCTCCAAATTCCCAGCCAGTAAAACTTCACTTGCTGACTTCCTATCAGAAAAGAAAAATAGAAGGCCTTTTAAAAGAATTATTGCTGGCTCTAATTAATATTATCTAATAGTTTTTGAGGAATAAAAATAGAAAAATAATTAAGAACATTTAATTTATTTTTTTGAATTCCTAGTTGTTAAATCCCTATGTATTTTCTTTTATAGATGTTTTGCTGCCTGTAATTTTCTATAGTAAGGGCCACAGCTCTACCCAACAGGCTTATTATTTTCTGTATAATATTGAATGGTGATTTCTAGGAAAACTGTTTTATTCATTTTTCAGATGTTTAGTTACCATTATGGTCAGAGGCATTTCTTTCAGTTTATCCCTTCCCCACAAAATATATGGTAAGGTAGATAGAACATAGAGCTGGAAAGTTCTTTTGCCCCACCATCATCCTAAGTAAAAAAAAATTTTTTTTGGTTTTTTGGGCCACACCCGGTGACACTCAGGGGTTACTCCTGGCTATTCGCTCAGAAGTCGCTCCTGGCAGGCACGGGGGACCATATGGGGAACCGGGGATCGAACCGCGGTCCAATGTAGGTTAGCGCAGGCACCTTACCTGCAGCGCCACCGCCCGGCCCCCCCTAAGTTAAAATTTTTGTACGTTTTGTTATATTATTAGCAAATCCTAAGGCCATCATGGGAGAGGAAGCACATTTAACAGACCATGGATAGGACCAGTCTTTTCCAGCAATGCAAGAAACATCTGTTTCCTTATCCATGTGTCCCAATATCTTCTTTGCCTGAACTCTTACAGATCATAAAGGCCTTTCTCTTTCTATTTCTTGAATTAAAAATTTATAAGGCAAAAGTTGCCTTAAGGCCTTCTCATATTCCTCCAAAACTCTGCAGCACCAAAAATTGTACTTTTAGGTCTTGTTAGTCCTATAACATTTCGAATCTTTTGCATAGGAGGGGCTGTAGTCAAAGCCAGCAGATCGGTTTTCAAAGGCTTCTCCTATTCCTCATCTTATGTTCCTCATAGTTTATACTGCCCTGGAGATAAGACTGATTTTGCTATTTGTTGCCAATCAAAGAAAGTCATCCATCTTGCTCCCAGTTTCTACATGTTAAACAAGTATATGGGCCAAAATGATGACCTGCTTAAGATCTTTCAGTAATTTCAGTGGTAATGGTACCCAAAATGGCTCATTATAGATCATCCCAAGGTACAGGTAACTACCTGAGACCCGCCCAGAAATGGGCGGGGCCTTGGGAACGGATATTTGTTCACTTTACCTGCAAGACCCTGCCTATTTCCTGCGAGGGGTCTTGGAAGGGTATATAGGTCTTTGGTCTTTGGCTTTTGCCCTTTTGGATCCTTGCCAGCATGTAGGTCAAAGGTGACATGGATGAAAGAAGATGCAGGACTACCTAAGGATAGCATGTGTAATTGGTTATGATATAGGCCACACATGTGGTGGCTAGGTCTGAATAAAGACGTTATCTCTCTGAAAGCCTGCCTGTAAGTGAATCTGATTCTTGCGACCATCTGAAGATGCTGACCCGACGGCTAATGGGGGTTGAAGCCACATGGCCTGGGATGGCGGACCAAGGCCTTCATCTCCATCCAAGTCCATCCTAAGGCCTGCTTTACAACAGCTCATGTCCTTCCTCACACAGAATGGGGAAGGCAAACTCCAGCCCCCAGAAAGGAAGGTAGGGCTTGGAGCCCCCACCCCTGTGGCAGTCAGCAAGGGGAGCAAGATTTTCTTATAGGAAGAGTGGGGGTGGGGCTGTTACCCCCCACATAAAGAAAGCTCTCACCAGACGTGGCTTTTGCCTTCCTGGTGCAGTGCCTTCCTCCCAAGAATTATCTGCCAAAAGGCCCGTTCAGAGAAGTCGATTATTGACCCTTTGTGTGGATTATTGGCTATAATTCTAACACGGCTGTGATATTACATTTTCTCCTTACTTTTATTTATTTGATTTTTTCTTCTACAGGAATTCGGCATTAGCTTCTCTACACTCACAAAGGAATTTCAGTACCAAAGCAAGCTGCTAGAAGTTCCCTGCTGGCTTAGCATATTTGCAACTTAAGTCCAGCCAGCTCTCTCTGTCAGTCTTCTCACTTCTGAAGGTCAAGTCAAAACATAACATCTTCAAGACAATGGTCTTCTCTTCCTGCTTTTGAGCTTCAAAGAAGAATGATTTGTCTTGGGGACTCTCTCTGTCACTTTGAATATCTGCTTGCAAACAGGTTTGGTTAGTGTAGAATTAGATTATTTCACTAGATATAATTATTGTATCCCTTTCTTTAGTGTTATTCTCTTTCTATTACCAGATCATAGGAAGTGGGTCTTAGCCCCTAGCTAGAATACTATTTCCCTCAGGTTAAGAATATTTGTTATCAGGAGTAAACCAGGATTCCTGCTATCCCTTAATTTATATCAGTAATAACACCTAGGGCCAGAAACTTCTTTGATATGTAAGAATTTAGTCTTCCTTTTTTCCTCTAACTGAACCCTATCCTATTCTAGGTTACTAAACTCCCTAAGCTATGTGTATTTGTTCTGAAATCAAACAATGTACATTGCATTCTTTTCATGTTATGACTGCCTCTCTCTTCTCCCTTTATATACTCCCTTTCCTGGAGATTAAATTTGTCGCACTCTTGCCAGAGATGTGTTGACCCCACACATACTGCGTGTGGTATCATTATTTTATATTTCAGATTCATCCACTTCGTGTTCCCGCTTATTCCTAGTGGGAATTTATCTGATCCACTAAGGTTTTGCTTAGGGATGCAAACACGTCCACAGCAGGGTACTACTGGAAAAGGATCCCTGTTGTTACACTTAAAGCAATTGCAGGGGCTGGGATTTCCTTTGGGCCTTTCTGCTCCCAGAATTTGCTAATGTCTTTTCCTACCTTCTTCCAATCCAGTAAGGAAAGGCTGCCTTCCTTGGAAAACCAAGAGCTAACTTTCTGCACAAACTGGAGGAATTCTACTACCTGATGCTGGGTGTTATTAGACCAAAGTCATGCACAGCACAGCACAACACATTAGAAAACAATTTATCTGGGGCCTGAGAAATAGCACAGTGGTAGGGCGTTTGCCCTGCATGCAGCTGACTTGAGAGGAACCTAGGCTGGATTCCTGGCATCCATATGATCCCCCAGCCTGCCAGGGGCTATTTCTGAGTGCAGAGCCAAGAGTGTCCCCTGAGCTTCAGTGGGTGTGGCCCGGAAACCAATCAATCAGTGAATCAACAAATAAAATAAAATAAAGAAAACAATTGATCTTTAGAATTAACTTGGTCCATTGTTCTTACCAAAAAAACTTCTCCTTAACCTGATGTCTTTCTTTATTGGAGGTCCTAGGAACCTTAGAGCGCATCAATCTGTGTACTTAAAAAAGAAAAATAAGGGAAAAAAAGAAAGAAAAGGGAAGAGATAGCTTACTCTCCTTTGGGTCCCACAAGTTGGGGAACAGGTGTTGTTACTTCATGGTTGCCTGATATCACACGTGGGAGCCAGATGCCAAGGGTTGCCTTGGACTGGGCAGGAGTGGCTGGACATAGAAACACCAGTAGGGTCCTTGAGGAGAATGGGCGCAGGAGTTGGTGGATTGTAAGTAGATCTCACATCAAGAGAGGAGTGTGGATCTAGCCCGTTTATTCTCTCAAAGAGCAGGGTTTTTATACATTTAGCAAGTCATGCTGAGTTGGCAAGGAAGAAGGTGGGATCAATATTTACATAACAGGAAAACATGTGGCTTCTGTGATGTACAGATAATCATCAAAGCATTCTATAGACTTCACTGACATCCTCTTTAATACTTTGTTACAATACTTATTTATCTTTTACCACTTATTTATGGCCTAGGATTAAACAATATCCCAATTTCTCAAAGTCTCCTAGTGATTTGAATGTCCAGTTCCTATTTTCCAGGGTGTCATTTGTGTGGCTATTTACTGCATGCCTAAATTGGGTTTTGTTTGGATGCAAAGATTATTTTTAAAACCAAGTGGCCATGGCTCAGGGCTGGATGCTCTGGTTCTTCAGTAATTTTCACATTCTTTTTTTTGGGGGGGGCACACCCAGTGACAGTCAGGGGTTATTCCTGCTATGTGCTCAGAAATCACTCCTGGCTTGGAGGACCATATGGGATGCCAGAGGATTGAACTGCAGTCTGTCCTCATGCTAGGCAAATGCCTTATCGCTATGCCAGTGCTCCAGCCCCATAATTTTCACGTTCTTATCTCCTATAGCATTTCTACACTGATCTAAATGGCTTGGAATAACCAGGTCTCAGTTTTGATTTACAGAAGTCTTGGTGGTCTTTAGAGAGCTCTTTGGTGGTATTTCAGAGAGATTTCCTTAGGATGCTAGTAAAGCTATGTCTCAAAGGTGAATTTATGCCATGACCTCTATCCATATCCCCTTTACCCTAAGCATCTCCTGGCAATTGTGAGCACAACAAACAAAAGACTTTTTTGAGCCTAGTGCCCTCCATTAGCCATGGCTCTAGGTTAGAGTTCTTTATACAGAGGTCGTGACAGAAAGGAACAAATAACAAGTGTTATCCTGCTTTGAGATTCATTACCTTAAAGTCTGATTGAGGGTGATCTGCCTACGACATCTGTCACCCCACTGATTGCCAGGGTTGATTCAGCTGATCTGGCTAGCTAGGCGGGTGTCCTCTTCCTCCCTCACCACTCCATGTGCGTCCCTCCCGAAGCTGCGAGCTCGGCCGAATAGAGTGAGGCCATTCTTCGGTTGAAGGATACTAGTAGCTACGCTTCCCTGCTAGAATCTCCAAACAAGCTCTCAAGGTTCATTACCTTAAAATCTATTTTGCTAATTTTCAGAGGTCATCAAATCCCACTCTGGTGATTAAAGTAAAAAATGAATATGCAGAACTCTCCCTATCCAGAAGCACACACCCACATGTCAAAGTCACAAATTCAGAGTCTCAAGCTCAGTTTGCTGTGAGTGGCTGGCTTCCATCACTGATCAGATGGATGAACTTGAATACTTACACTTGAATACAGTGTCAAGAAACTACATGAATGATGGCTCAGACGGCTCAGACCAAAGTCTCTTGCTGGCGAACTTCTCAGAGGTGCAGAAAATGGTGTTGAGTGGCAATTTCTATATTTCCTTGTTATTTTCTGTTAAATTGTGTTTATGTATTTCAAGGCAAGCTCTGTTAGGGACAGGGCAGGTGGTGGTCGCAAACTGCCTCCTTACTGGTCAGCAGGATTTAAATTTGTCCTGGAAAAGTTGAACTTTGCGACTAAACACCTCAACCAAAAGGTAAAAATCAGAAAAATCTTGAGAGCTGCCGTCTTGCTGCTTCTGGCTGGGATGCAAAGAAATTGTCAGTTTTAAATTCTTTACTGAAACTTATCTAAGAAAGGGAAGATTGCCCAATTCCCTTTCCCTCCCGGGTTTACATTTCAAAGGAGAGATTGGGAGTGACTAGGAGTCCAGAAGAAAAAATTGGGTCTTTAAATATCTCACAAAAATTCCTCTGACTTAGGTTTATTAAAATGAATAATTTGGTGGGAAATGTTGCAAATTACTGTAATTAACTTTTCTGATAAAATTAAGTTATAATACAGACAGTGAAAAATTTCACCTTCCCTAAGGAATTTGAAGGAAGAAGGAGGAATTATTAATCAGTTGAAAATAAAAAAAGACTTTTACAATTTCAGAACAGGTTATAACAGCATTGTAATGTGGGTATAATATAAGTCTTTATATTTCTACTTTTATTAAAAATTCATATTAATTTTAAGAGGCCAAAACTGTGTAGAAAATGTGGTTAGCATTTTGATAATATTGTTAACTTTGTAAGTGCTTAATGTTGTAGAGATAACTAAAATTGGATAGCTATATGGAATTTAATGTGGTCTTGAAATCTAAAAGAAACTGTCAGATCAAACTAAATAATTAAGCCTTGGCTAAATTAGCTAATGTGCTGCATTAAAAATGGTTTAAAAATCATTAAGGTTCAGTCTAAAGGTTTGTGAAAAATTAGTGATTGTTAATTGTAAATCTTTTCAAAGCCTAAAGACTGCTAAAAGTAGTGAGCATTCTTCCTGGTATTCAAAATTAATTTGTGTAATGTGAAATGCTGGTGTCTGCTGCCAGAAACTGAGGCCAGGAAACTAAGTAAACTTTTATGTAGAACTAAGCATGATTAAAACATTTTTACCATTCTTCATTATTTGCTGCTAAGGATATTATTAAAGCAGGGGTCTCAAACTCAATTTACCTGCAGGCCGCAGGAGACAAAGTCAGGGTGATCCTTGAGTGCAAAGTCAGTAGTAAGCTTTGAACATTGGGGGGTGTGACCCAAACAACTAAAACAAAACAAAAAAAAACCAAAAAAAACCAAAAAATGATTCCTCTAGGGCAGGGCCACAAAATGTTGTACGGAGGGCCATTTGCAACCCGTGGGCCGCAAGTTTGAGACCCCGGTTTAAAGAATTTAAAATATGGAAGATCTTATTATAAAAAAAGACCCTAAACAATAATCAAATCCAATGGTTTTATATTTTTTTCTGTACAGATTTCAGTAACATTTATCTTTTTCTCTCTCCTAGCACCTCTTAGTACTGTTTTTATGTCATGGCATCAGGTTGCTTTGCATAAAATACAAACAGGTAAATTTCCTCTCTGCATAAGGAGTAATCCCCGTGCAGACAGGATATCTTAAAATTAGTAAGGGAACCCCAGAGCCCTCTTTCGGAGAAATAATCAGGCTTGAGGTGGTGTGATGAGCAGGTACCCTTAGGCATCTGGTTAAAAACCAGGAAGACACCAAGATGAATGGCCTGAAAAAGAAAATTGGAGATTTCCTAGAAGTTTCTGGACCTGCACTGTCTATGGCTGCTCTCACCCTCTACCCTCAGAATCAAGAAAAGGAAAAAAGGTCAGAGTCTTTTCCAAACCTAAAGAGGAGTGGAACAGGCTACTTCTAGAAAAATCCTGCAGAGAGTAAGAAGACAACAGTCATTCGTGAAATCATCATGCTGAACTAACCAACTTATCCTTATTTTTCAAAGTTGCCAATGTTGATATTAAAGGGAGAAAAATTTAATTTCGTTACAGTGGCATTCAGAGGTTTTTTTGTTTTTTTTTTTTTTTTTTTTTTTTTTTTTTTTTTTTTTTTTTAACAAAGGCCAACATCGCTTTGCTGTTTCTGAAATCCTGAGAAAAGCTTCCCTCATACTTAAAAGTGCTGTTTTAAAATAGGTAATGTCAATATCAGAATTATTTTCTTGGCGATGTTTCAACAGGCTTGGAAAGTGAATCAAAGTTTCTCTGTCAAAATCTTGAGCTAAAACAGAAACTTTGTTTTCAAACGAAATAACCTCTTTTTTTGGCCACACCCATTAAGCGCTCAGAAATTGCCCCTGGCTTGGGGGGACCATATGGGATGCCGGGGAAATCGAACCGTGGTCCTTCCTTGGCTAGCACTTGCAAGGCAGACACCTTACCTCTAGCGCCACCTCACCGGCCACGAAATAACTTCTTCTAACATCGAAAAAATTGTGTTTCCTTTCCCCTGCAGTTTATGATTATGCTGATTTAGATGTGAAGTACATTCACCTTGATAAACAGTTTTTGAATCTACTGATCGTTTGCTAATTCTGGATAGTGAAACCCTTTTCGAGGAAAAATGCTTTATTTCTGATAATAAGGAAGCAAAACATTTCAAAAGGTTTCCTCTTGATAACCAAAATGTGCTGAAAATTTGGAACCCTACAATATGGAGATGAAACAGGCAAAAGATAAAAACCTTTTTTTTTTTTTTTAACAATCTTTAAAAGCAAGAACAGTGCTCCAGAAAAAAGTAGTGATTTCACTGAAAGGAAAAAAAAAATCTATTGACACTTTAGTTTATGCTGCAAGAAACCAAACTAAATTACACACAAAAATGGCACTTTGTTAAAGGCATATGATATCATATAAGGAATTTTGATAGATTGCCTGAAACATTTTAAAAATAATGGGGGTTGGAGAGATAGCATGGAGGTAAGGTGTTTGCCTTTCATGCAGAAGAATGGTGGTTCAAATCCTGGCATCCCCTATGGTCCCCGAGCCTACCAGGAGCGATTTTTGAGCATAGAGCCAGGAGTAACCCCTGAACACTGCTGGGTGTGATCCCAAACCAACCCCAAAATAATATTTTTTATTTAAGCATATTTGTTAGAAAATTATTCATACTTGAGTTTCAATCATAGAATGTACACCACCTTTCACCAGTGCACTTTCCCCACCACCAATGTCCCTTGTTTCCTTCCCCTTCACCCTTCTCTGCCTATGTCAGAGCAGGCATTTTGTTTTTTTCTCTCTATCTCTCTTTTCCTTTATAACACAGAGGTTTGCAAAATTTCCTTTATGACACCATGGTTTGCAATATTGTTAATCAAGGGTACTATACATGTCACTTATCTATTTTCAACATCCAGTTCTTGTCCAGAGTGATAAGTTGCAACTATCAATGCCACAATGTACCTTTCTCTATTGTAAGTGAACTCACCACTTTTTATGGCAAGCTTCCTATTATGGACTGGTCCTCCTGTCCCTCATCCCTATTTTCAATAGATATTATTACCATATTGCCATTTATTATTCTTATATGCCACAAATGATTGTTCTGTGTCTACACCTCTCCTTCTGTCTCATTTCACTCTTAATCATAATCTGATGTTTTGATGTATGTACAGATGATGCACTGTGCATGGATCAGTGTTTTTTGTGTGTAAAAAACCCGTACATTGCACACCCATACATTGTATCCACTCATTGCATGGTCGGCTGGGTTAAAAGAAAAGCTCCCTGCTGAACTAAACTCTGCGACAGATGACACAGTAAAGATAAGTTGTGAAATTCACAATTGTGATCAAATCCAGGATATTCACCACCCTGGGTGACAGTATGGATGCCCCCTACTAGCATCTTCTTCATGAGGAAGTGAAGTGGCTGTTAAGGGAAAGGGTGATCTCTCGCCTTGTTGGCAAGAGGGAAGAAGTAGTGGAGTTCCTGTGAGAGCAGAACTCTGACTTTGTACAGCCCCAGTTGGACAAGGAAAGGGTAGCTAAGCTTGTGTATTTGGCAGACATTCATTTTCTCTATGAACTTAATATTTCTCTGCAGGAGAGTTTCACAAGTAGTTTTTACAGTGAGACATAAGATGATATGTTCAAAAAAGAATCTGATTCTGGGATAGCTGGTGTCTGAGGAGATATTGAAATGTCTCCACTCTTGCAAAAATTTTCTGATTGTCACTTGTATTATGCAGAAAGTCATAATCAATATGAGAAACAGCATTTAAAGGCATTAGCTCACAACTTGAATCATGAGTACTCTGAACATGGGAATCCACAGAAAAGAAAACTCTGGGTTGAGAATCCCTTCATGGAAGATGCCCATTCTTGTGCGAAATAAAATATGTGTTTTAAGATCACTTTAGGCACTGTATTTCTAAACCTCACCCAACCTGGTCTGAAGAAGCAGGGTAGCAGGGAAGAAATACTAAATCAGACTAGCCAAGGAAAGGATGATCATAGAGTCTATGGCCTTTTACCTTCCTTGTACTCTCTGCTTCGAGCCCAACCAATACCAGGAGGATTCGGGTCAAGAGTGATTGACAAAAGTACATATTCAGTGTGCTTTTACATATCAAAGGAAGAGGTTTAAGAAAGGATGACATTGGGGGAACACCTTTGTTTGGGGTTGATACTGGGTATTATCTTACACTCTTGGAGCTGGCTGCCAGGGCTGCACACATGGCGCACACTGACAGAGGCTAGGAGCAGAGTCCTGACTCCTGGAATGACTGCCTGGCACAAAGGAGAGCTGCATTAAAAAGTGTAAAGAGCTGCATGTGGATTGCAAGTCGCAGCTTGCCAACCACTGGTCTAGCCTAAGTGATAGTGATGTGACAAGCCTGCTGTGTCCCCATCCTATCCTTAGACATTCTTTGTAAGTAATGGGGGTGAAAATTTCTCCAGTAGTACTGTGTGTATGCAAAGAAAGGAACCAAAAAATTTTCAAATATCTGCCAAGGTGCAAGGTGGAGGTGGAGAGAAAAATAATTATGTAATTAAAGTAAACTCTAGTGGTCCTAACTTAAAACCCGCTTCTTTAAAGTAAACTATGTGTGAAAGCATTCTCATTAGCTGTACTAAAACAGATCATAAGTTATAAATGCAAGCATTAGTCTAACTAGAAGTAGCTCAGAGCTGTG
Organism: Crocidura indochinensis; assembly: GCA_004027635.1. Classification (NCBI taxonomy): domain Eukaryota; kingdom Metazoa; phylum Chordata; class Mammalia; order Eulipotyphla; family Soricidae; genus Crocidura; species Crocidura indochinensis. Next base: position 23,717 of record PVKC010002202.1, on the reverse strand, counting down.
TTTATTGATAATGCTATGATGCTTTGATTTCTGTTGTTTACCTTGTATTATCATTACAGATAATAAACACATCTGTACCATTCACGCTGTACCATTTACTGCTCCAGGGCCTGATTGGGTTAAGTAATATTCTCCTGTCTAATTAATCTGATACTTTTCAGGTATTAAAACTGCTGAAGTAAACCAGTTAACTGCTCTTTTCGGGTAACATAAAATTTACCCTATCTGGTGCGGGGGACATGGGTCACCCCAGCACCCTTCTACCTCCTTCCTTCCAAACTCCAGGGCTTTTCCTGGCCACATGGTTGGGCAAGCCACCGAGGTGAGTCCCTTGGAGGATAGGCTTTCCCCATTTCCCTCCCAGCTCCAAAGGAAGGGTCTGGAGTGGGGGCTATGACCTTCCAGCCTTCTAGCTCAGGAAGGATCTCCTTCCTTCCTGGGAGCTGGGAGGTTCTGCCAGCATGGCATTTGGCAGCCCTCCACTATGCCAAAGGCCTCTTTAACCAGGTCTAGGAAGGGGTGTGGGACATGGGTCACCCCAGCACCCCTCTACCTCCTTCCTCGGGAACTCTAGGGCTTTTCCTGGCCACATGACTGGGCAAGTCAGTGAGGTGGGAATAGCAGCACAATAGGTTTGGCTTTAGGACTTACCAGGGAACTTTCCTTATTAAACCTGTCCATTGTGAAACCGCGCAGGGCCAAATATTTGGATATCATTGTGTTTCATCTCCTTGTCATAATCTGAAAGCCATCCAGGAGCTCATTTTATTCCTTTACTCCCTCACTTCCATCTCTTGTTACCCCACATTTAAGCATTTTTCTGTACTAATGATTTTTGTTTGGGCCACTTTGGGGGTGGAGTCTGAAGCTTTAGCAGGCAACACATCACGGAAAGGTTCCATGCTGTAGGCTTTTTAGCCAAGATAAGGTGAAGATGCAGCCTTGGCTGCCCACCACAGCCTTCTCTCTCCTTCCTCCCCATCCTCAGGGTTATTCCTCTCAGGGTCCCAGCAACTGGGTTCCGGCAAGGTGCAATTTAAAAGAGACAACAGGCTTCCTGGCATTTGCAATGGGCTGGGAGGGGACTGGCGAACTTTCAACTTCCAGCAATTAGGAAGCAAATGCCTCTTGGGGAGTCAGAAGCTTCAGCAGACAACAAGGGGAGGACATGACTCTATGTGCTCTTCGCTTGTCCAAATCACAGGCCAAAGTGGTGTCTTGGAAACACCCCTCTCCCTCTTGACTATTTCTAAAACATAAAAGGGACATGTGTATCTCCTTTGTATGTCTCAGATATAGTCCCTTAACATCTATAACTCTTTTCAAACATCCTCATATAGTGACAATTTTGCCCACTGGATTTGTTATTTGATTGTTTGATTTTCCCCCTTTGAGATCTGTTTTATAAGCAATACTGGTAGAAGAGTATCTCTGTATAGATTTCATGTTTGAACCAAGTTATGGGGAATGTTGGAGTCTATTCGTCGGCCCCCAGATGCACCAACACTATCTTGTGGCATTGCTTCTCTTTTGCATAGGCACATTAAAATGAGAAAATAATACATATGCAAACAAGGTCTTATCTAATAGAGATGGGAACACAAATTTGGTAATGTTATTAGGCCTTTTACCCTAAACATTGGCATAATGATTTGGTTTAGGCCTCAGAAGAATGGGCATCGCCCACACACCTGAACAATGTATACCATCTATGGAAACAACCACAATTGTCTATAACATTACCAGGATCCAAGCCTGTACCAAGGAAGGCCTACCACTGCTTTGGCATTGACTTACTCCAAAGAGTGCTCCCAACATCCAGATGACTCAGCCACAGTCTGCATGCAGGGCAGATCACTGCACATTTAATGGTGTGCTGAAACTAGAGGATGTTTCACATCAGCCTGACATTGATGAAAGAAATGCACAGAATCCAGAGTCTTTAAATATAAGAATCTGGGGGCCCGGGAGATAGCATGGAGGTAAGGCATTTGCCTTTCATGCAAAAGGTCATAGGTTCGAATCCCGGTGCCCCATATGGTCCCCCGTGCCTGCCAGGAGCAATTTCTGAGCATGGAGCCAGGAGTAACCACTGAGCACTGCCGGGTGTGACCCAAAAACCAAAAAAAAAAAAAAAATAAGAATCTGATACCAACAATAGCTAAAGTGTGAAAAAGTTTCACCAGGACCATGGAGAATGACTCGGTTTGGATTGGACAGACTGGTATGCCTGGAACCCAGAGTCTGTCTTATGTCAATAAACTTCTGGGGTGAGGCCTTTTTGTAATCAGGTCAAGGATTTTTTTTTCCATTTTCCCCATTTTTCTGGACCTATGCAAACAACGGCGATTGCCACTATCACACCTTTACTATGTTTTTTTACTCTTATCCTTTAAGGAAAAAAAAATACAGCTTACTGAATTTAAAAATAAATAACTGTAGTAGAATGCCTGTCTCGATTACAGGCAGGGGATGGGAAGGGGGGAAGGGGGATTGTTACACTGGTGAAGGGGGGTGTTCTGGTCATGACTGTAACCCAACTATGATCATGTTACTTAAATAAAAATATATTTAAAAATAATTTACCCTATCTAGAAATAAAGACTACAATCTCTTGCCAGCCTAAAATAGATTCAGAAGATTAATCTTCGACCACATTCCCTTTAATAACTACTAGGGTGATGAAATCTCTAGGAAAAATATGGAGCACAATGGTCATCAGAAAAAGCTTACAGGGAAATAAGGGAAGGAGCAAAAAATTATGCTTCCCTTGGTATTGTTAAGGGTAATAAATTTCTTAATCTCTGTCCAACCCAGTGCAGGAAAGGCAACTGGAATTTAGGACTCTAATGCTCTCTCCACCCCAACAGCCGTTTAAGTTGCAGGATTAAAGAGGAAGCAGAAACCTCCTTTTCTTCAAGGTGAAATCATAGCCTGAATAAGAAGGAAACCCTGCAGATCCAGCTGACTCAAATCACAGGACCAGAACAGAAGGCAGACTGTCCTGGTGTTCCTGTAGCAGCGGCCATATGACTGTATGGCTACTAGCAAGAATGACACCATTTTACCCAGACTGTGGATGGGAATGGGGGTGTGTGGGCCAGTCTATCACCATGGGGATTTCTCCCCTAAACCTTGACTTGGTGTAATTTATTTGGGGTCTCTGGGTATACTGACTTAAGGTCCCAGTGTATGCCCCATAACACTACCTCTTCTTGGCCCAATGGCTAGAGAGGAAGAGGCATTCAGGACCACCCTGCAGGGAATACAAGGTATGGGCTTGTATCTCTTACACACTCCTGGAAAAGCCACCAAGGTCCCCTCCCCTTATCTAAACTATTGAAATAAAACTGCAGAGGCCAACATAGTTGCATGGGGAAATAATCCCCATCAAGGCTAATTGGGCAAGTCAAATTTATAATTGTCAGGCAATAGTACAAGACCAAGACCTTTCAGAGTGCCAACCAGTATGACCTAGCCTCAGTTGAGTCTAGTGTTAAATGTGTCTAGGATTAGAGACTGGCCATAGAAGAAGTGGGGAATGAAAAGTAAGGCAGAAATAAACTAAATGAAAAATAATGGTCCCCTGACTAGGACCTCCACCCCCCCAATACTAAAAATCTTTTGCCATTGTTACATTGTTATGGTTATTATGGCATAGCCCAGCTCCCTGGTGTCATGATTGTGGTCATGCTGACCTAACCTGTGACTTGTAATTTTGCAAACAGAAATGTACCAAGTCTGAATTTCCATTGTCAAGAGTGCTATATAAGACTTCCTGGCTTGTAGCTCAGGGCTATTGGCCCCTAGCTAACAGTCCCTGCATATGCTTAAATGAATGAATAAACTCCTTGCTTTTGCATGAGACTGAAGTCTTGTTGTCTTTAAAAGATGTGTGTCATTTCCTTGGACTTAACACCCAGTTTCTTTTTACCATGCAGAAATTTTGGGGGACTACTCCCAACAATTTTCAGGGGTTATTCCTGGCTCTGGATCAAAGAATTAACCCAGTGAGTTTGGGGAACCATATGTACTATACTACCATTGGGCCCCTTGTTTTTTTTTGGGGGGGGGAGGGGGGATGTTACCTATCAGTGCTGAGGGCTAACTCAAGGTTCTGCTCACCAATCACTTTTAGTAGGGCTGATACCATATGCCCTTGGGCTCTGTTTAAGGCTAGAACCTTTCCTACTTACTATCTCTCTGAGAGCACCATGCAAAAAATGAATTTAATTTGATATAGCCCCAATTGTTTATATTTGTTTCTATTGCCCTTGTCAACAGAATCATATCATTGAAAATACAATATTTGAAGTTTTGGAATTAGAAAAGTATTCTGAACCCCTACTTTGAACAGCTTCCTTCCTTCCTTCCTTCCTTCCTTCCTTCCTTCCTTCCTTCCTTCCTTCCTTCCTTCCTTCCTTCCTTCCTTCCTTTCTTTCTTTCTTTCTTTCTTTCTTTCTTTCTTTCTTTCTTTCTTTCTTTCTTTCTTTCTTTCTTTCTTTCTTGCCTACAGCACCCTGTATTACCAGGCAGTCTCCCACCCAAGTACTAATCAGGCCTGACCCTGCTTAGCTTCTGAAATCAGATGAGATCGGGCGTGCATTCAGGGTGGTATGGCCATAGACCTGAACAACTTTCTAAATCGTGATGTCTCTATACCAAAAATAGAAATGTTGGAGCGAGAAAGGAAAATACTTGAAACTGTTGTCTTGCTAGGCCTGCAGAGAGGAGTATGATGAGCTGGCCACACCTGGAAGTGCTCAGTACTTACTCCTCCTGGTTTGTTCTTAGGGACCAATCCTCATAGTGCTCAGGAGACCCTATGAGGTGCCAGGGATAGAAGGTGAGTTGATTGAGTACAAGACAAGTGCCTTATCTGTTGACTAGGTGGTTTGACCCCTGGAATAGAAATCTTTGTTACGATTTCTTACCTCTACACTCTTTTTTTGTTTCGGGTTTTGGTCACACTCAGTGGTGCCCAGTGCTTGTTCTTGTCTCTGCACTCAGGAACCACTCCTGGCAGATATTGGGTTATACTTAGTAAAATCATATATATAAATATAATATATATTTAAAAATACTTATACATATTAAGCAGGGTCCCACATACTTTATATGGTGCATGTTATTTAATCTTCATAATCTTAACAATGTTCTAGAAGTTATTTTGTTTGTTTTTTGGGCCATACTGGATAACATTCAGTGGTTACTCCTGGCTATGTGCTCAGAAATTGCTCCTGGCTTAAGGGACCATATGGGATGCCAGAGGATTAAACCGTGGTCTGCTCTAGTTTAGCCGCATGCAAGGCAAATGCCCAAATACTGTGTCACCACTCGGCCTTTTTTTGATGGGGGGGTCTCACCTGGTGGCACTCAGAAATTGCTCCTGGCGACCCCAGGGACCATATGGAATGCTGTGATTCAATCACCGTCTGTCCTGGATCGGCTGCATGCAAGGCAAATGCCCTAGTGCTGTGCTATCTTTCTGACCCCTTAGAAACTTTTTTTAATGGGCTCACCAGGCGTAAACCTAAATATATGCCACTACTTATATTGTCTCCCTATTTGGGAACACACAAGTTAGAGAGGGAATTCTACATCACATGAACTATCCACATCAGGAATAAAAGCATCGGAAATAATCTCATGATGCTGCTTTTTCTTTTTCTTTTTTTGTTTTGGCTTTTGAGTGACACCCGGTAGCGCTCAGGGATCACTCCTGGATGTACGCTCAGAAATAGCTCCTGGCAAACTCGGGGTCCATATGGAATGCCAGGATTCGAACCACCATCCTTCTGCATGCAAAGCAAATGCCCTACCTCCATGCTATTTCTCTGGCCTCGATACTGCTTTTTCTTTTTTTCTTTTTTTAAATTTTTTTAATTATGAGAACAATGATGCAAAGAAAGAGGACAAGGTAAAGTTACCGTGGAAGGACAATCACCAATAAACAGAGTTCTCAGAAGAAATCCCGTTGTTGACACCTTAATTTTGAACATACGGTCAAGGAACATTAAGAAGAAATAAAACAGATCCCATGTACAATTACTTTGTCCCTCAAGTCTCCAGATATACATTATAAAATTTCTTAGTGGTACACAAAGCAATTTAAAGCCATGATATTTGTGTAACTCCTTAAACATTGAAGGCATAGTATTTTTTACATTTCCATGCATTTGCATATTAGTTTATGTTGATACTGCTTTTTCTTATAATTTATTTCATTGTGGGTATAGAGTTTTTCATGATTGAGTTTCTGTCATAGAATGTACACCACCTCTGACGATTGCCTTTTTCCTGCCATCAATGTCCCCAGTTTTCCTCTAAGGCAATGATCTTACTCTAGGACAGCACTTAATTTGTTTCTCACTTCTATTCACTTGGAGGGGCAGAGCTTAAGCTCAGAATACAGAGATCATGAGAAACGTGTTTACACCCCTCAATGAATGCTGAGAAGATCCACAACTGGCTTGAGTATGGCATGGAGGTTCTAGAACAGAGAGAAATAGGCTACAGGATAAAGAGGCAGTTTATTGTACAGATATCTGGATAAAATTCAGATTTTTTATTTATTTATTTATCTATTTTTTTGGTTTTTGGGTCACACCCGGCAGTGCTCAGGGGTTACTCCTGGCTCCATGCTCAGAAATTGCTCCTGGCAGGCACGGGGGACCATAATGGGCACCGGGATTCGAACCGATGGCCTTTTGCATTGAAGGTAAACACCTTACCTCCATGCTATTTCCCGGGCCCCAAGATTTTTTAAAATTAACAGAAAACATTTACATTCACCCAAAATGTTTCTGTCTGCTTTCTTGTTAGAGTCATATTTAAACATCTGCTCATGGTTATCCCACTTAGCACTAGGCCAATGGAGATGAACCCATTAGGCTCATATAGGTCAAGAAGTGACATAAAGCAGTCTCATATGTGAGATGTTTCCCAATGTCAGGGAATAGAACAGTCCTCCTAGAGCTATCTGAATGATAGAAGCATACTTCAAGAAATATTTTGACACCTTGGTGTCATTTCATTACCCAGAAGACAGTGTTACCTTCAAGTCTGACTGAAACAGAACAACAGAATTTCTAGACACCATGAGTCCATAAAGACAGACCCTTGCCTGACTGAGGTCTTGACAGGAAATTCCTGATCCCAGCAGTAAGCTGCTTCTGTGGCTGTCCCTGGAACTTGTTTATGATCCATGGGCCCTGAGTCTTCTTTCTAGTCCTAAACTTCCTCTCAAAGATGTTCTGGGGAAACGTGGTGGTCCTCAGTGTTCTTTAGTGGGCCGCAGTGACAGTTGGAAGTTCTTAGTGCCCTAAACAGCCCTTCCCTCTTCATGTATGAGTGTTCACTTTCTCTTCCCTTCAGCCAGCCTCACAGAGTCAACAAACAACTGGGGATGATAGATTATGACAACACAGGTGATGGAAACTGACTGGTGGTGGAATTGTTGTTGAAGTGTTCTCTGAATAAAAGTCATCTTTCAATTCGGGGGGGGGGGGCACACCCAGCAGCACTCAGGGGTTACTCCTGTCTCTGCACACAGAAATCGTTCCTGCCATTCATGGAGGACCATATGTAATGCCAAGGATCGAACCCATGTCCATCCTGGGTTAGCCGTGTGCAAGGCAAACACTCTACCACTGTGCAACCACTCTGGCCCTCAACTATCTATTACATTGTAACTCACACAATCTTTAAATACAAAAATGGAAGATCATGACTACAAACTGAAATGGTAAACATCAGCTCATGAAGAGACTTCTAGTAGCTTCTGAAAATAACATCTGCACGAAGAAAATATATTCAGATGATAATCTCCAAAATTTGTGTTCTGCACATGACTCTAGTTGTTAATTCCAGATTCAACATGTTCATGACATTGTGTATGCAGTTTGTAATTTGGCCCTACATGTTACGGCATACATAAACTTCTAGGGGAGCTCAGTCTACCAAATGTATCCTCAGATTTTTTTCTGGTGGGGAAAACTGAAAATAACCCGCATGGGGTTCCTCAAAAAGTCTGCTTTGGACACCTTTTTCCCCCTGAATGAATGATTGAGGAGTTTCTGAAGAGATGCTTAGCATTACATTTTCAGTCATTATTTAGCTATTTCCTTTGTAAATAAATCTCAGGCAAAATTGTGGCCTCTATCAAATAATTTGACTCAGAAATTCCAGCACCAAAGATTACTACGAGAACCCTTTTCTGGATAATATTTAGCACCTAAAAGTAAAGACAATATATTTTTTTTTCTTTTTCAAATATGACCTTGCAGCTGCAGTCTCTGGGTATCAAGGGCGAATGCAGATCCTGGGCTATATTTTTGGGGGGGGGGTTGGTTTTTGGGTCACACCCGGCAGCGCTCAGGGGTTATTCCTGGTTCTATGCTCAGAAAATCACCCCTGGCAGGCATGGGGGACCATATGGGATGCCGGGATTTGAACTACTGTCCTTCTGCATAAAAGGCAAATGCCTTACTTCCATGCTATCTTTCTGGCCCCAGATCTCTCATCAGGAAATAGGAAAACACATTTTAGGGGATTTGACTCCTTCCTTTACTTGACCTCTAAAACAATAGATTCCAACCCAGTGAAGATCAAGTTCCTAGATATTTTCTACTTCCTAATAATCCCTGATTTTTCATTTGAAGTAAGCTTGCAAATAGCTGCCTTGAGTTATAACCTTCTCCTTTGTAACTCAGAATCCTTATAGCTCACACCCATAGCTTAAGTATGCTTACTGTTAAACTTTGCTTTGTGGTTGTAATTATTCTTCTCTATACCTATGGCTAGTTTCACCCCTATAATCTCCTTGCCTAAAGATTAAACTTGTTGTACTCCTGCCAGAAGATGTGTTGACCCCACATACTCTGTGTGGTTTCATTATTTATACCTCATATTTCGCCACCCATGCTACCCACTCTCCCTAAAGTGGATTCACCGAAATCTCACCGATGACTGTAGGACAGAAGCCGCCTACAGCACTACACATAGGCAGCATAAGACGAATTACTACCTGCATCAAATATGTATCAACATAGACTCATTAATGCCCAGGAGTGAGCAGACACAGTTCTTGTAAAAGTCTCTGAAAATAGTCACCTTGGGTATCTATTTTTTTGTTCGTTTGCTTGTTTTTTTGGGCCTCACCGGTGACACTCAGGGGATGCTCCTGGCTATGTGCTCAGAAATCTCTCCTAGCTTGGGGGACCATATGTGACACCAGGGATTGAACCAAAGGCCTTCCTGGATCTGTTGCCTGCAAGGCGAACACCCTACTGCTGTCCTGTTGCTCTGGCCCCTCAGGTATCTGTTGCACGAAAATGTGGTGGAGTAAACACATTCTTCTTTTTTCTGTTTTAATCTCTTTATTTGGGGGGACTCTTCTTATTCTCTATCTTTTCTCTTTCTCTTTGTCTTTCTCTCTCTGTTCTCTGAATAAACTTATATCTTCTTTTCTGCTTATCTATTTCTTCTCTTTGTATTTATCTTATTCTTTTCTGTTTATTCTACTGTATCTTCTCTGTGTATAACCATATTTCTTATTCTTTTTCTCTATTAGTCTCTCTGTCCCAGCTCTTCTTAATCTCTAGTATTCTCTTAGTCCCCCTGTCTCTCCCCATCTTCTTCTTCCCCTTGTCTCTGTCTTCTATTAATCCACTTACATCTTCTTCTTATTCTCTAGCAATCTCTCTTTCTTTCTTAGCTCCTGTCTCTGGGCTCCCTCTCTCGGATCTTCCTTCTCCCGGCTCTCTAGCTAGCTCGCTTTCTTCTTCTTCTCTATATGTCTACCTTTCTCTCCTAATCTCCCTTTCTCCCTGCCAGCCCCTTCTTCTCTCTCTTTCTCCCAGTCTCTCCTGTCCGTCTCTCCCCTCCCCCCTTTTATCCTTTCTCTCCAACTGTCACTGTCCAACTGTCTCCTTTGGCCTCCCCTTCAAACTTTATTATTTATTAATACAAAATAAATACAATACATAAAATAAATATAAAATACTCTACAGGTATCTTTTAAATAAGTAGCTTCATCACAAAGATTGACTTCCTAGAAGACTGGGGATAGCCGAAACCAGGCAAGGAAAACTCAACATGGAGCTGAGAACTGGGCATGCTAGGGGGATCACACAAGGCCTCACTCTAGAGTCTGTGACTGCATCCAGGCTGGTGCCAGCACTTCTGGACTCATTCTAGCTTTGTGTCTGATCTTGGACAATTAAGTCACACAGAATATTTCACACACCAGTGATGGTGACAAATTACTAAATACATGACACTGTATAAGTGACCACAGCCACTGTCAGAAAGTATCATCTCCATCCTCTGCTAAGGGCTGGATTTCGATTCAAGAATATGGAGACACAAATATGGAAATCAAGCAGTGCTCGAGACACTCCAAGACATGGTCTTGCTAACAGATGAATTTCAACTCAGAGAAAGACTAATATCCAGAATTTATTAGAAATGTGCATAGATTTAACTCCAATAATCTAGACATAGACAAGTCTGATGATTCCTGCTATTTGAGGAACAGTTCTGTTCTGGGTATGATCAGAGGGGAATGTTCTGTTGTAGTGTTTCTTCTGACTCTCAACAAGGGTGAGGGCTAAATAGGGCCTGATATGTACCAGATTCAACCTTTACAACATAACCCATAACTGATGACTTGTGTCCTGTTCTTTGGCCATGAGTGGAAAGAAAATCCAAAATATTTCTGTTCATTTACTTTCCCTCCAGGATAAGGTCAGGGTACAGAATTGGAAAAGTTACAGTTAGGTAAGGATAGAGCTACAGTGCAAGAACTTGAATTCTCGTGGTTCTTCTGGTAGTCCCTGGGAGAATAGGATTCTTTCTTTTGGCAAATAGAAAATAATAGAAAGATATCATGTATTTCCCCTCAAAGAAAGCCTGAGTCTGTGAGCCACATTCTGTGCTTAAGCCCATGACTCTCTGGAAGAAGTCAGGAGGCATTAAAGTCCCTGTCATCTCACCCAGCAGAGCTGCTTCTATCTGTTTTCTGATATACTCTGAATGTGGGTCGTCACACTGTGTCTCACACTGAGGCCTGTGTCCTCAGATCACAGAAAACCAGTTCAATGTGGATTGTGCTAGTGGAGTAGTCTGCAGTGAGGGTGACTCTGCTCTGGAACTGCTGTTTATCTTGCACCACCAACTTTGGGGTCTTTCCTTCTCATTTACTCAAGCCCTTGTCCAAGGATCTGTCACACCCAGTGTATATAAAAGATGGTGGAGGTGTATCCTGATTCCTTGCAGGACATCTTCACTAATGTAGCAGGTTCCTCACCTCAGGCCCAGACTACACCAGCTGCACCTGTGAGTGAACACCTGTGGTCAGAGATGGGACTGAAGGAGTCCCTGAATGGTCAAGTTCCCTTCTTATTGCAGGGACTGGGGCACTTACCTGTGGCTGCTGTGAGCAGAAAGAGGCTTTCCCATGTCTAATCCATGCTGAGGCTGTGCTTTTACAGCCACATTAGTGAAGAGTGATGATTTTTTTTATGTTTTTGTGTAGAAACACTAGTATTTAATTTAATAGACATCAAATATTTGCATACTCATAACATGGAAAAATTCACAATTGAAACTCTGGCCCAATAATAGTAGAAGCAAAGAATAACTCTGGTTTCATGCTCAAGGGGAGGACTAATAGCTTAAGAGCCTGGTTCCATTGAGAAACTAGGCTGACAGGATATGCTACTCTCAGAGAACTCTCTGACAGGCCCTGTTCCCTAAACTTTCTGTGGGCTTTAATATCATGAATTGATGTAGATATTTTGGGATTAGTTTGTTTAAATATTTTATTTATTCTTTTTAATTAGTGAAACTTGCATCCTACCCATTACTTTTGATATATCCAGAAATCTTCAAGATCATTTTTTAATATTTCTTCAACTTGTTTTCATTTTCCAACAGGAGAAAATGTTGGGAAACAATTCCAAAGACCATGAACAAATTCCGATTGCTGCTTTGTTCAGATGTGTTTTATTTTTGTAAACAGGAAACCCCAGAACTTAAGGAACTTCCCACCTAGGCCACTGAACCTACTTTATCTAGCTTAGAGCCTGAACTTCTAAACCCTGAGTGACCTCTGCTGCCTAAATCAGCCTGCAAGGAGGGTCCTGTTTGGATTCCCAGCACTGCCACACTCACACCTCCTCTTATGTATGAAATGCTGTCAGTTCATGTGATCTGATTTCAGAATGCTCCTTTGGTCACCACACTTCTTTGAGATTATACACTATTAGGCTATGAGCAGTAAAAGAGGTGGCAAAGGGCACAGGTCCTGGGAGTCTGGTAAACAATTTCTTCTGCAATTCAACAGCAACCACCCAGCAGGAGCAGTCTGGCAGGATTATGGCAGAACAAGTACAGACTATTTGTCTGGCTTGTCTTAATGGATTGTGATATTGACCATGTAGGCAACAAGCATTTGTTTGTAGAGCATTATGCTCTTCTACAAGTGACTTAAAATATTGGCATTGCTAGGTGATCAGCTGATTGATTTTCTAAAGACATTGGATCTGGGTGACCAAAAGGTGGTCTTATGTGAATGATGAACATAGGCTCAGAGCACTTTTGTAAGTTTCAGTTGTTGAAGCAAATCATAAACCACAGAATTCTATTGATCTAGGCTTTGATAAAAGTATTTTTTGTTGTTTTTGGGTCACACCCGGCAGTGCTCAGGGGTTACTCCTGGTTCTATGCTCAGAAATTGCTTCTGGAAGGCTCAGGGGACCATATGGGATGCTGTGATTCGAACCACAGACCTTCTGAATGCAAGGCAAACACACTACCTCCATGCTATCTCTCCAGCCCCGATATAAATTTTTTATTTGAAAGATTTTGCATTCAGTTTGTTTACATTTTAGTTTAATTCTACATCAAAATATCTGCTCCTTCGGATTGTCCCAGAAATTACAGGCTGATACTATAAAGATTGTCATGAACTTACTATGTCAAAATATTGGGAAACAATTCAAGAGACAATGCACAATGTCTTCCCTGGATGCTTATTTCAGAAGGATTTTCAAGAAAATAGACAATCCCAGGATTTGAGGAAAAACCTCCAAGGCCCCTTCACCTTCTCCTGGGCTGGAGCCTAGACTGGCAGGTCCTGAATATCCCCTACTGCCCAGACCTGCCCTGGAGGGAAGACAATGTCTGAGTCCCCAGCATTGTCAATCTCACAACTCCTGCACCTATTAAATGTTGCCAGTCTGTGAGAGCTGTTAGTGGAGTGACCTGCTTTTGTCCATCACAGTTTTATATTATATGCATCTAACATAGGTAATATAATATTTCCATCACAAAGTTAATTCACACACACTTTGGCCCCCCCAACGTGCCCCACACATTCTCCTACCCTTCTCTGTGCCAATTGTAGTTGACCTCTTCATTCTCCTGCCAACCTCCTACTACCTGGCAGTACAAATTTTGTTTTCCAAGGACAATGATGGGTTTAATGGGTAGCCTCTTATTTCCTTGTCTATGTGCCATAGTTGTGAAATAATACATATCTGATCTTCTCTGACTCATTTGACCAATATGATACCTTTCCATTCCAACCAAATTGTAGTAAAGTTAAATTTTGAATATCTTTTATAATTCTGTACTATGAATATGATGTACATATATTAAGACTTAATAAAAGCATTCATTCATTTGCTGTTGAATATTTGGGTTGCTTCATATCCTGGATATTTATTGAATGAAACAATGAACACAGATGTGAATATTTAATTTTTTCAATTTTTATTTAGGCACTATTCATTTCAATGTTATTAAGAACAATATTTCATCACAACACCTATTTCAAGTATGCTTCCATCCATCATGAACCATGGAGCCCTGTAATCCACATTATACCTTCCTGAAAAACTCAATTTTGACAGTGATATACATTTTAAAATTAAATGTTTGTAATACAGAAACAAACTTACTCATAACTAAAATTCAGTCATACAAAATATCAAACCCATTCTTCCATCATTGCACATTTACATTATTTCACCACATCTATTACCCAATATAAAAATGTAGTTTTAATTTCAATCCAAATAAAATTCCAATATTCTATCCTCTTAACATTTCAAGATTTTCAACAGCTCAGTATTCTAACATTCCAATTGTCTAGTATTTTAATACTTCAATATTCTTTTCTGTTTGTTTGTTTGTTTGTTTGTTTGTTTTGGGTCACACCCGGCATGCTCAGGGGTTATTCCTGGCTATGTGCTCAGAAATCGCTACTGGTGGGGCCAGACAGTGGCGCTGGAGGTAAGGTGCCTGCCTTGCCTGCGCTAGCCTAGGATGGACCGTGGTTCGATCCCCCGGTTTCCCATATGGTCCCCCAAGCCAGGAGTGACTTCTGAGCGTATAGCCAGGAGTAACCCCTGAGCATCACTGGGTGTGGCCCAATAAACCAAAAAAAAAAAAAAAAAAGAAATCGCTCCTGGCTTGGGGGACCATATGGGACACCCGGGATTGAACCCTGGTCCGTCCTAGGTTAACTCGAGCAAAGCAAACACCTTACTGCTTGCGCCATTGCTTTGTCCCTCCCCCTCCATAATTTTCTTAAAGGACTTTTTTGGATTGTTTCTCGAATTTACATTTCATTCTTTGTGTATGGGCCATACTGATTTTCTTTATTTTTTCAATTTTAGCACATGAGCTGCTAAAGGGAAGCACTAAAGTACAATCTTATGATAAGAAATACATTTGCATGTTATTTTAAAAGGAAAGAGTTAGGGTCTGTGGGTTATCACAATGCTTAGGGAGTGTTTTGAATGTGGCCGGCCTGGGTTCAATCCCAGCATCCCATAGGGTCCCCCTAGCCTTCCAGGAGAAATTTCTGAGCACAGAGCAAAAAGTAACCCTTTAGCACAACCAGGTATGACCCAAAATACTAACAACAAATAAAAGGTAAGAGTATAACAAAACTTTCTCCATCCCCCCATTTTTTTAAGGAAAGGTAGATTTCTGTCAGTTTGCCTACCATTCACTCTGAGACATGTGCTTTCTCTCCACTTATGCTTCTTTTCTTTTTTGTTTATGGGTTTGCTGCTGTGTTCATTCCAGAGCTTCTTAGGGCTCATTTCTTGTGGAACTCATGGAAGCTTATAGTTTGGGGGGGATCTAACCCAGGGCTATGTGTACTATGTATACAAGGCAAGAGCCTTGTTAGCTGTCCTATCTCTCTAGCACTACCCCCTCATGATCTATAAATAAAACTTTTAATTCACACAAAAGTAAATTGCCTTAACTTCAAGCACTTAATATACTAGAGAATTTTCATAATAAATATTCTGGTGCTACATCTTTGAATTAAAAAAATACTTAACTCACCTGGCTATGGTTAGGGTTGTACTCAGGAATAGCTCCTGGAGGGCTTGGGAACCAAATGTGACACTGGGGATTAAATCCAGGTTGACAATGTGCAGGTATCTCTCTGGCCCCAACCTAAATTTTTTTAAAGTAACTAAATATTGGGGCCAGAAAGATAGCACAATTGTAGGGCATTTGAACCCGGGTTTGATTCCCGGCATCCCATTGGTTCCCCAAGTCTGCCAAGAGCAATTTCTGAGTGCAGAGACAGGAGAAACCTGTGAGCATTGCTGGGTGTGGTCCCAAAACCA
This sequence comes from Crocidura indochinensis, assembly GCA_004027635.1. Lineage (NCBI taxonomy): Eukaryota > Metazoa > Chordata > Mammalia > Eulipotyphla > Soricidae > Crocidura > Crocidura indochinensis. The sequence continues at coordinate 8,058 of PVKC010002202.1, read as the reverse complement.
AAACCAATACAAAACAAAAAACAAAAGTAACAGCTTATTATCAGGAAAAAAAAAGGGAAAAGTTGGGAAATGTAACTTGGAAAATGGCCCAAAAGACTGAATACATGCTGTGTATGTGGAGGTCATGGCTTCAGTCTCTGACACTGCATGGTCCCACCTGCTGTAGTGGAAGCCACTTCCACACACAGAGTGATCCATGAGTACCAAGTAAAGGTTTGGGCCACATCTAGTGGTACTCAGGGTTTAATCCTGTCTACATGCAGAACTTACTCCTGGTGCCCTTCGGGGACCATATGGGAAGCCAGGAATTGAAGTTGGTTCAACCATGTACAAGACAAGTGACCTACCTGAAGCTTTGCTAAATATCTGGCACAAGCTAATATCTAATCTGATGAAAAATCAAAACAAAGTGGTGCTTGTTTCGGCAGCACATATACTAAAATTGGAATGATACAAGAGAAGATTAGCATGGCCCCTGCGCAAGGATGAAAAATCAAAACAAAGTGAAACTGATTAATCTTTTTTTAATTTATATTCTAGATAACAGCTCCTGCCTTTTCCATTGAACCATAGAACTTGAGTCATTTCACTCTCTCACATTTCTTTTTTTTCTCCATTTTTTAATGTCTTTATTTAAGCACTGTGATTATAAACATGACTGTAATTGGGTTTCAGTCATACCTTAACCAGTGCAACATTTCCACCACCAATGCCCTTGATCTCTCTCCTCCCTAACCCCTCGCCCTCATTCCAGACAGGTATTCTACTTCTCCCACTCATTAACAATGTTGTCAGTGTATCATTTCTCCAACTGCAGTCAACCCTCTTTTTAAAAAAAATTTTTTTTTTGGTTTGGTTTTTTTGGAGGGGGGGCACACCCGGCAGCACCCAGGGGTCAATTCTGGCTCCATGCTCAGAAATTGCTCCTTGCAGGCTTGGGGGGACCACCTGGGATGCTGGGGACTCAAATCACCGTCCTTCTGCATGCAAAGCAAACACCCTATCTCCATGCTATCTCTCCGGCCCAATCGCCGTCTTTTAGGTGAGTTTCCTATCATGAGCCAGAACTTCTGACCCTCATCTCTGGGCATTATCAAAATGCCTTTACATTTTCTTAAAACCCATAGACAAGAGAGATTATTCTCTCTCTCTATCTCTCTCTCTCCCTCCCTCCCCCCTCTGACTTATTTCACTCAGCATAATGGTTTCCATGTTCATCGATATATAGGAAAATTTCATTTCATCTCTCCTGATGGCTGCATAATATTCTTTTTTTTTGGGGGGGGGTCATTACCGGCAGTGCTCAGGGGTTACTCCTGGCTCTACACTCAGAAATCGCTCCTGGCAGGCTCAGGGGACCATATGGGATGCCTGGGATTTGAACCACTGTCCTTCTGCATGCAAGGCAAATGCTTTACCTCCATGCTATCTCTCTGGCCCCATGCATAATATTCCACTGTGTGTATGTACCACAGTTTGTTTAACCTCTCGTCTGTTGAAGGGTATCTTGGTTGTTTCCAGAGTCTGGCAACTATAGCTGTGATGAATATAGGTGTGAGCAAGGAATTTTTGTATTGCATTTTTGTATTCCGATGGTATGTCCCTTAGGAGTGATTTAGCTGGATCATATGGGAGCTCAATTTCCAGTTTCCATAGTGTTCTTCATAAGGGCTGGACTAGACGGCATTCCCACCAGCAGTGAATGAGACTCAATTTCTCCCCACATCCTCGCCAGCACTTCTTGTTTTGTTCTTTGTGATGTGTTCCAGTCTCTGTGGTGTGAGATGGTACCTCATTGTTGTTTTGATTATTAGTGATGTGGAGCATTTTTTACGTGCCTTTTGGCCATTTGTATTTCTTCTTAGAGAAATTGTTCATCTCTTCTCCCCATTTTTTGATGGGGTTAGATGTTTTTTCTTGTTAAGTTCTGTCAGTAACTTGTATATCTTAAATATTAGCCCCTTCTCTGACGGGTATTGGGTGAATAGTTTCTTCCATTCTGTGGGTGGCTATTGTATCCTAGGTATTATTTCCTTTGAGGTGCAAAAGCTTCACAGCTTAATATTCAATTAGGTCCAACATCTTGATAAAAACTCATCAAGATGAGAATGGAAAAAAAAAGATGGGAATGGAAGAAACTTTTCTCAATATAGTCAAGGCCATTTACCACAAGCCAATGGTAAATATTATTCTTAATGGAGACAAACTAAAAGTCTTTTCTCTAAAATCAGGAACAAGACAAGGCTGCCATCTCTCACCTGTCTTATTCAACATAGTGCTGGAATTTCTTACCATAATGATTAAGCAAGAAAAAGATATCAAGAGGATTCAGATAGGAAAGGAAAAAGTCAAGCCCTCACTGTTTGCAGATGACATGATAATATAGTTAGAAAACCCTAAAGACTCTACCAAAAAGCTTCTAGAAACAATAGATTTATATAGCAAAGTGGCAGGCTACAAAATTAATGCACAAAAATCAATGACCTTCTTATATACCAATAATGATAGAGAAGAAATGAACATTAAAAAAAAACAACTCCATTCACATTAGTATCACACAAACTCAAATATCTTGGAGTCTACTTGACTAAAAAACAAGGACCTATACAAAGAAAACTACAAAACAAAACTGCTTCAAGAAATAAAAGAGGGCACAAGGAAATGGAGACACATACTCTACTCATGGATTGGGAGGATTAACATCATTACAATGGCTATACTACCCAAAGCATTGTACATATTTTTTTTCTTTTTGGTTTTTGGGTCACACCCAGCAGCGCTCAGGGGTTACTCCTGGCTCTACGCTCAAAAATCGCTCCTGGCAGGCTCGGGGGATCATATGGGATGCCGGGGTTCAAACCAAGGTCCTTTGGCATGCAAGGCAAACACCCTGCCTCCATGCTATCTCTCTGGCCCCAGCATTGTACATATTTAATGCAATTCTTCTAAGGATGCCCATAACATTCTTCAAAGAAATGGATTAAGCACTCCTGAAATTCATTTGGAACAATAAACACCCATGAATAGCCAGAGCAACACTTGGGGAAAGGAGTATGGAAGGCATCACCTTTCCCAACTTTAAATTGTATTACAAAGCAATAGTCATTAAAACAGCTTGATACTGGAATAAAGACAGACCCTCAGACCAGTGGAATAGACTTGAGTATTCAGAAAATGTTCCTCAGACCTGCAATCAATTATCTTTGATAAGGGGCAAGAATTGCAAAATCGAATAAGGAAAGCCTCTTCAACAAATGGTTTGGGGGGCAACTGGTCAGCTGCTTGCAAAAGAGCCAACTCCAACCTCCATCTAATACCATGCACAAAGGTCAAATTCAAATGGATTAAGGACCTGGATATCAGACCTGAAACCATAAGATATATAGAACAACAACATAGGCAAACATAGGTAACACTCCATGGCATCAATACAAAAGGCATCTTCAAGATGGAAACAGCACTCTCCATACAAGTGGAAACAAAGATAAACAGGTGATTAGATTAACTTTAAGGCATATACTTCGCAATGCTGGGCTGTTTTCTCTGGTTAATGGAATTCCCATATCTAAAACCCTAGAGCTAGAACAGGTGGAAGAGTGATAGTGAAGGAGGGAAGGTGCTGAGTCCAATGTGAATCCTAGGCACATGTTTTCTGAGCATTCCCAGGGGTCACACTTTAGCACAGAACCTTGAGTAACACCAGAATATCTCTGGGTGTGGCCTCCATTTCTGACCCCTCCACAGTTATTTGAAATGTGCATTCTTGACCTGGAGCCATAGCACAGTGGGTAGGGCACTTGACTTGAATGCAGCTGACCTGGGTTTGATCTCTGGCATCCCCTATGGTTGATCTGCTGAGCACTGCCAGGAGTAATTCCTGAGCATAGCTGGTTGTGGACAGAATAAAATAGAAAATAATAAAATGTATTTAAGCCATAGAAATAGTATTGAGTAGGGCACTTGCCTCACCTGTGACCAGACCGAATTTGAATCTTAGACAGCCAATGTGGTACCACTAAACAGTGCTGGATTGATTCCTGATTGCAGAGCCAGGACTAAGTCCTGAGCACTGCTAAGCATGGCTCAAAAAGGATTTTGAAAAGGTACTTTTATCAGTGAATCATTAGTCTGAGTTTTATCTCTAAACATAGGATGATATTTAAGAAACCTGGGGCACCTGCTGCTGGATCCTGTGGTGGCCAGTATTGAACCAGTCAGCCAAATGCAAAACAAGTGACTTTTATACTATCTCTCTAGCCTGAGTTTGATTTTATAAAAAATAAACCGTGCATATTCCATGTAATTCTTTTTGGGAGTGCCAGAGATAGAACATGTGATCTCAAAATGCAAGGCAGGTGGTTCATCAATAAGTTAAAACTGCACCAAATCTGATTTTTTTTGTTTGTTTTTGGATCATATTTGGTAGCACTCATATTCCATCTTAGTCCTTGGTGAGCATGCAGTACCGAGAATTGAACCCCATCATTACTACTTCTTGCAAAAGTTCAAGTCAAATCTTGAATTTATATCATGGGCCTCAATTTTGAGATTTTTGAGCATCCTGGCATGCTCAGGGGAACATAGGGAATGCTTGGGTATTGAACCAGGGTCCATTCCAGGTCAATAGCGTGCAAGGCAAACACCCTACTGCTATGCTATCACTCCAGCCCCAAGTTTACTTTTATTATTTCTTTTGTTCACTGTTAATAATGTAGTTTGGGTGACTGGGAGTCACAAACATATCTGACTAAGATACTCACATATTTTGATCTATTGTACTCACTGAGGTGGGGAGGTCACACATGAAGTAGGGGTGTTTATACAGTCAACTTCAAGACTTGCCTTCTCTAAGCAGCACTCATTATTTGGTACTTTCTGGGCTAATGTTCATCCTTGAATTCTCACACACAAAATATGGTTGTGGTGCTAACAAACACTGCAGTATTCACTCATGCTTGCCAGGAGGCACTTCCTGGTCATGGCACTTGTATATCTTTTTTGTAGCTGTGTTGCTTCATAGTTATCAAGCCTTCTGTTGGCACTCACACACCTAGGTGGAGTGTGCTTTCAACACTGAGGATAATACAGCAGGGTTCAAAACATTAAAAAAAATTTTTTTAAACATTAAAAACATTTTTAAAAATACCAGAGCCGGAGAGATAGCATGGAGGTAAGGCGTTTGCCTTTCATGCAGAAGAATAGTGATTTGAATCCCAGCATCCCATATGGTCCCCCGTGCCTGCCAGGAGCGATTTCTGAGCATGGAGCCAGGATTCACCCCTGAGCACTGCCAGGTGTAACCCAAAAACCAACCAAACAAACAAAAAAGCCAGAGTTGGGGCTGGAAAGATAGCATGGAGGTAACGTGTTTGCCTTTCATGCAGAAGGATGGTGGTTCGAATCCCAGCATCTCATGTAGTCCCCTGTGCCTGCCAGGGGTGATTTCTGAGCATGGAGCCAGGAGTAACCCAGAGTTGGGGCTGAAGAGATAGCATGGAGGTAAGGTGTTTGCCTTTCGTGCAGAAGGATGGTGGTTCGAATCCCAGCATCTCATGTAGTCCTCTGTGCCTGCCAGGGGTGATTTCTGAGCATGGAGCCAGGAGAACCCCTGAGCACTGCCAGATGTGACCCAAAAACAAAAACAAAAAAAAAATACCAGAGTGATAATAGTATAGCAAGCACTTGCCTTACACACAACCAACCTGGACTTTGTTACTAGCATCACACATGGTCCCCTGAACAGCCAAGGCCTACTTCCTGAGTGAAAAATTAGGAGAAACCCCTGAGCACTGCTGGGTGTGACTTCTAAACAAAAAAATAAAAATGAGGACTGAAACTATAGTGACAGTAGGTAGATAGTAGGTAGAAAACTTGCCATGCACACCACTGACCCAGTTTCTATTCCTGGAACCCTACATTATCCCTGTGAGACATGCCTTGAGTCATGTCTGAGTGCAAAGCCAAGAAATGCCCTAAGCAGGGGGCTGAAAAGATAGCACAGTGATAGGATGCATGCGTCCAACCCGGGAGGAACCTGGCTCGAGTCTCAGCATCCCATATTGCCCCAGCCTGACAGAGGCGATTTCTGAGTGCAGAGTCAGGTGTGGCCCAAGAACCAACCAATTGATCAATATAACTTTAAAAAAAATAAAAATTGGGCTCGGGAGATAGCATGGAAGTAAGGCGTTTGCCTTTCATGCAAAAGGTCATCGGTTCGAATCCCGGTGCCCCATATGGTCCCCCGTGCCTGCCAGGAGCAATTTCTGAGCATGGAGCCAGGAGTAACCCCTGAGCACTGCCGGGTGTGACCCAAAAAACAAAAACAAAACAAAACAAAAAAAATAAATAATAAATAAAAAATAAAAAAAGTCCTTAGCACTTTTTGTTGTAACAAAAAGCAAAGAAGAGCAGACTGACAGTATTGTAATTTGTGAAAATGGGACACTAGAGAAAAATCTATGACCATCAACTTGCAAGGAAGGTGCTCAAAGTTTCTCTGCTATTTCTCCAGGCCCTTAAATTTGGTTTTCAAGATTAGGAACCATGACAAATAATACTCAAGGGGCATGGATCACTAGACCTCACACATGCAAGAAATGTGCTCTTCTCTCTTCTCTCCTCTCTGCTGAGCCGATCTACGGACGGCGACCCCTGTCCCTCGGAAAGATGGTCTCACCCGACCCATGTGGGACTGATCGAGCCGTGTGATTGGGGATCCCAGAAACATAAAGACCACCACCGGCCATGCTCTGCCTCTTCTCTCCTCTCTGCTGAGCCGATCTACGGACTGTAACCTCTCCAGGCCCCGTACCCAAAAAGCACGGCAGCTCCGTTTCACTCCGAGGCCGCGCCTACTTTGAAACCCCTGAATTCCATACCGGCAAGGGGACTTAGGTGAATTCTGTTTATGGGTGATTGTCCTCCCACTGTAACTTTACCTTGTCCTCTCTCTTTGCATCTTTGTTCTCATAATTAAAAATAAAAATTAAAAAAAAAAAAAGAAATGTGCTCTTCTACTTGAGCTCTCTCCAAGACCTCAGGCTATCATTAGAGACAGCATCATTAGGTAGTACTTCTTCGTTTGTTTTTTTTGGGGGGGAGGGGCACACCCAGTGGTGCTCAGGGGTTACTCCTGGCTGTCTGCTCAGAAATAGCTCCTGGCAGGCACGGGGGACCATATGGGACACCGGGATTCGAACCAACCACCTTTGGTCCTGAATCGGCTGCTTGCAAGGCAAACACCGCTGTGCTATCTCTCCGGGCCATAGATAGTACTTCTTGAAGGCAATCTTAGAAGTTTGTTCAGATATAAGTCGACAGGGGATTAGTCTTTTATTCAAACAGTGCTGAAACGTGGGTTTGAAGACAAATGTACTGAGTTGCAGCAACATTTACTCTCTTGTCTGATCTGCTCCTGCCTGATGCTCATCCCAGCACCGTGAACAGCTCTGCTGTACTTGGAGTTTGGTCACCCTTACCTGCACACCTATAGTCCAAAGAAAACTGACAATGCCCTTTCCTAAATATGATGATTTGGCCTTGGCTGCTAAGGCAGTTGCCATGACCAAGTGGCTGAGTTAACAGAATGGAGGAATTTGGGTTTGCCCCTCTTACCTCAGCCCCTGCTTTCTATCTGCCATGGACCTAGTCTTGTCCCTCTGGAAATATTTGGTGGAGGCACTGAAGTCACCAGTGGCTGTGGATGCTCACAGGTGGCCTAGAACAGGACTGAGGTCTTAGTGAAGGTCTCTCTATTTTTTAGAAGATAGAAAATCTTGAGACCTAGTGAATGCAAGAATGCCTCCCCCTGAGTTTCCTCCGGCAGAGATAAGGACCACAGCCACTCAGCATGAGAGGTGAAGGCAGTGATCAGTATCCTGGAGAAGGTTGAAGCCAAAATACCCTTTAAAGACTCAGCTTAGAATCACACACTCCCTATTTCCAAAGAGGCTGCGATTGCAGGATGTGAATTTGGGGACACCCGGAGAACTGTGGCCACATCAGCAATGTTTTTTATTGCAGATGTGGAGGGAAGGGTAGGCACTCTGCTCCTATTTC
>PVKC010002201.1:0-45099 GCA_004027635.1 Crocidura indochinensis | reverse complement strand
TATGACTTTTACTTACTTAAATATTTTCTTCATGTTTCATGCTTATCTAATTCTCTTTCTCTCCTATCTCTTATGCTTTTTATACTGAACTTCTTCACTCTCTAGAACCAGATGCTTAGAAGTTATCCTGCTGAGTCCCCTCATTCATCTCCCACTGCTTAGAAGCTTCTGCCTGTGGTCTTGCATTGGCATAGGGTTGCTCTCTTTTGTGGTCAAATAAATGGGTATATATTTTGGATACTGAGATTTCTTAAATTATTCATTCATCAATTTATTTATTGCAGTTGTTGAACAATGACTGTACCCTAGGCACTGTGTTGTCTTCTCAGAAGCAGTTGTGACTGAGATAGATTGTTTGAACATTTTAGAACCCTCTCTGCTGTATCCTTGTTTCCAAGGTCAGTATTAAGGCATTAGTCAGAGTTGTTTATTGACTCAGGAAGGAAATGATTGCTGCCACAATAGGCAGTAGGAGTTCTATTTGGATCTCTCTCATCCCTCTTCTCTGATCTTCAACTGATTCCTCCCCAGGAGAGCCTCTGAGCAACTTCCTGCTCATTTCCACAGCAGTCTTGCTTGATCTGGGAACAAACACTCTTGTGTGTGGCTTCTTCCTGCCTACACTTCAGTGGTTTGATTATAAAAGTAATTAAGAGATTACCCCCCTCTTGCCTTACCTACTTAATATATTTAAATATCACAATGCAAATAAGTTTGAATTGCATATTTCAGTTCAGCACTAGTGCATGGCTCTATTAGGGCACAGGATTGAGACTGCATCCTTTGGGGCTGTCAGGACTGTGCAACAGCTTGTGGATGTGTGACAGGTGACAACTTGATGGAGCAGCAGCTTGCTACCCAGGAGAAGAAGAGCTGCCAGGGGAAAATAGAACTTAGTGTGCTTTACTCTGAACTCTCCTCACACGTTACACTTGTGTGAACCTTACAAAATTGATCTTTTTGTTGGGGCGGTGATAGTCCTTCACATTACAGAAATTGGGATATCAGAAAATCAGTTTCTAGTAATCAGTTTTCAATCGAGAATTTGTACTTTTTGACTTCAAGGATTAAAATTTCTTTAACTCAATTTATTCCTGCTCACCATGAGAAATTCTAGAACCCACTGTTTAGCTGGTTGTGTACCATCTTTGACTCTGTCATACACAAACACAGGAGACTTTTTACCAAAGCCAGTGCCAAAGAGACTCCTTACCACTGTCCTGATGCCACTTCTACTTCATCTCTTTAGAAAAAAATTCCAAAATGCATAATGGAGGTGAGATCCTTCCATCCATACCTTAGAAAGAGCAGGAAGACAACCTGAATAAAATTGTAATGAGTATATACTCTCTGGGTCATCTCCCAAGTCACTTCCTAACACAGTCATTTGCTACAGAATAATCTGAAATCTATTATGTAACCCCCCCAATGAAATGTGTTAAGCTGTTCCATGAGTACAAGAATAATTCTCTTATAGCTTAAGGAATTTACCTACTGTAGATATGCAATAAAAAGTAGTTTTTTTCTTACACGTAGCAAGAGTAATAATTAACATCCTTGATATCTCCATTATTTCTACTTTCATATTCCTGGGAATATATAATAGCCTTCAATAACCTATTGAATTGTATACAATGTCTCAAATACTCTATGGGTTTTATCTTAGAATACTATATTATAATGTATATCAATGATACAGTACATGTTGTCCAGTAAAACTAAACTTTCTCCAGTCATTCCTTACCCTTAACATTTTTCATAGGATTTCAGGCACTGGGCATGTTGCATATTTATTTATTTATTTGGGATGCATATGTAAACCATATTTGGGTCTGTACTTGGGTATTACTCCTGGTTGTGCTTAGTGGACTATGCTGGGCATCAACCCAGGCTAAGCAGCATAAAAGTAAATGCTTTAAACCTTATACCTTTAACTCCTATATATATTTTTTTTTCAATTTATCAAATGTCCCACATCAAAACAAAAACTAAGGAAAACAGTCCCACATAATCCTTAAAACTTAGAATTCACTGGTATATTGTAAATTAGTCAATAAACTTGCTTGGGGTGGATTAAAAAATAAAGTAATACATTGGTGATCAAATAATGTAACAGACTTAATTTAAGTGTAGATAAACAAAAATAAAGTTAATTGGCCTCTTCCCTGAAGGTTTTTTGAGTCTAGCATCAGATCCTCAGAGCACCTAAAATATATAGAGAAAAGTGAGTTATTGATAAAAGTTATGAAGAAAGATAAAGTCTCTTCATTTTCAGGAGAGAAAGGATAACTTTCAACTATAGGATCAGAGACTGCTTCAGGGAGAAAAGGTTTTTGTGGGTGGATCTGAAAGTGAATTTGAAGGGATCTGTAAAGTTGAAAAGATAAAGAACATTCCAGGAAGAGGGACACAGGAGTGAAGCCAGCACTGACCTTTACAGGACATTGATGGGTAGTAGATAGATCTCTTTCACTAATCCCACCCACTCATGCACATACCCCCTTCCTGCCCACATGAAGCATCTATTATCCTTTCTAAAACTTCTACTTTCCATTGAATTGTTTCTAGACTTCTTTAGCCTGAGCTTTATTTATCTGAGAAGCATTAAAATTTTATTTATCATTCATTTGGGGCTCATATTATATTTGCGTTACTCATCCTCTTTTTTATATGGCCTAATAAAACAATTGAAAAGTTTTTTTTTTTTTTTTTTGAGGACAGGGAACGTGGACTCCTTTCAGTGAATTTTAGGTATATATTTCTGTATAATGCTTATTAAGTATTGGTGAACAAACTCATTAAACAATAAAATTAACAGAATTTCAATGATTAAAGTAACAGATCTTGCAAGTGCTTTGTTTAGAATTTTGGGGGAGGAAGGCTGAAGGTACACTTGGGTGGTGTTCTTTTTTTTTGTTTTTTTTTTGTTTTTTTGTTTTTTGGTCCACACCCGGTGACACTCAGGGGTTACTCCTGGCTATTCGCTCAGAAGTCGCTCCTGGCAGGCACAGGGGACCATATGGGGAACCGGGGGATTGAACCGCAGTCCGTCCTAGGTTAGCGCAGGCAAGGCAGGTACCTTACCTCCAGCACCACCGCCAGGTCCCCGGGTGGTGTTCTTTGAACATAATCCTGGTGGGGTTTGGGATGCTGGGGATTGAACTCAGAGTTACAAGTGAGGAAAATGCCCTATGCACTGTACTATGCCCTATGCTCCAGTCCTGCCAGTTGTTTGGATTGTAGAGGCAGGGCAAGGATTTAGAAGTGACCAACAGAGGTTTGGTATTCAGTACCACATATGAAACATCTGAAATGATCTCTGAGCACAGAGCTGATCTCCTGAGCATCACTTGATACACCCTCCCCCTTAAAAAAAAGGTAAAGTCTTTCTAATCTTTCTTTTTAACTTCAAGGCAAAACTACAGTCCCAGATTTGATATTGTAAATAAGTGAGCGGATCTTGATGAGAAAATGTCATTTGAAAGATAATATTTTAGAATTAAGAAGCTTCACTTGTATAATGGTTCATTTTCTGGATCATGAAACCAAAACCCAAAGAATGTGCTGTTTTCCCAGTGTCCTGGAACTACAGGTTTATAATAATATTTGGGTTTTAAAACTTGGAAAATAAATGTTAAGACTTGATGCTTTACATTTGTCTAGGGATATATCTGCTGGGAAACCAAAACTTAAAAATTCTTAGAGACATCTGAGACAACAGAATTTATTCAGGAACCCTCAACACAAAGCCCTCTTGATAGAAATAAGGCTATTAATTTTAGAGCTTGAACTTAAATGAGAAATTAGGATCAGGGATCTGAGTCATTTTCTGTTATTCTGGCTTATTACCACAACTCTGCTTGAGGGAAATGGACTATTGCTGAGGAATAATAATAGATAAGGTCTAATAAGAAAGTGGGTAATTTTTATAAACCTGAAGGCATCTTAGGAAGATAGATTGAGGTGCAAAGGAAAATACCTCAGGGGAAAAATCTAGTAAAAAAATCCTATTCTTATAAACCTTATAAACTTGTAAATAAAAACTATGAACACATTTGATTTTTTATTTCCGTGCAACTTAAATATTCAATTTGCTTCTCTCCATTCAAATATATTAGTAACTTTCTGTTTGAGGTTTGAAAAAATGCTCAATCAAGTGATAGCAAAATGATAGGGCGTTTGTCTTGTACATGGCCAAGTTTGATCCCCTGCATTCCATATAGTCTCCTGAAACAGCAATGAGTGATGTCTGAGCTCAGAGCCAGGAGTAACCCCTGATTACTGCAGGGTGTGACCTCCCCAAAACCAAAAAAAAAGTTCCTCAATCAAATTACAGTTTTAAATAGAATCATTTTAAGTTTATTATAGTTTAGGTGGGATGGTTGTAGTAATGTACAAGTTACAGAAACCCCTTACCAGTGTCCTATGTTGCCTGTATCTAGTTATTATATTCTTCCTTCTTCCTCCAACATTTGGCAATTGAAATTGTATTCCAAAATTAAGGGTCTGTCATTGTTCAATCTTGAGTATTTTTCCCTTGTTTAATCCCACTATATGTAGTAGATGAATGAAATCATACAGTATTTTTTCCTTTCTCCGACCTACTTTGCTCAGCTTGATACCCTCCAGTTTCATTCCTATTGTAGCAAAGTGTAAAATTTCATATTTTCTTAGAGCTGTCTAGTATTCCATTGTATGTATACACTAAAGCTTTTGTATTCATCTATTGTTGGACATTTTTGTTATGCCCATATTCTGGCTACTATAATAGGCAATACAATGAACCTATGAGCATTCTTGTATATTTTGAATTTTTTTTTGTTTGAAGAGTAGATGCTAGATGTGGAATCACTGGGCCAAGAAGTTCTCTTCTTATATTTTTTTGTTTTTCCCCCCTCACCCCACCCTCTCTCTTCTTATTTTTATAAGAAACTTAAAAATTGCTTTCCAAAGGAACTAAATCATCTGATATTCCCACCCTAAGTGTATGATCTTCCTTTTTCACCACAACACTGATTGTTTACAATGTTTTTGTTATGTGAAATTTATGCTAGCATGCAATAAAATCTCATTGTCATTTTTGTTTTCTTGCTAAAACAATGATGAACACATTTTCTTGTTTCTAAGGGCCATCCATATGTCCTCTTTGAAAAGTATTTTTCTCTCCCCATTTTTGATGAGGTACTTAGTTTTGTATTGAAGTTTTAAGTATTTTATATACCATGAATATTAGCCTTTTATGTATTGCATATTTCTCCCATTCAACAGAACATCTTTTTCATTTATACCTCAGGGTTTTATTTTTTAAAATTAAGTTCATCTTATCCAGTAAGTTAAAGAGAACAAAAATTTAGATATGTGAGTAGTCTTCTATAAAAGTAATGATTATGAATCAATCACCTGCAAAACTCTATGTCTAGGGACAATAAGTTGGTAGAGAGCTGTGACTAGTAGGGCTATAGTAGTCATGGTTAATCTCCAGTAAGATAACAGTAAATGGGACAGTGAATTCTTGTACTAATACTTTGAAAGTGGGGAATTATATTATTGTTATTATTATTATTATAATTATCATTAGTTTGGAGGTCAGATTCAGTCATACTCAGTGCCTACTCATCACTCTGTACTTAGGAATTATTCTGGTGGTACTCAGCAGATTATATGAGATCTTGTGAATCAAACATGATTAGCTGGAGTGCAAGACAAATGCGCCACTACTGTACTGTCATTCTGGGAAGGTATTTTTTTTTACTTTTTTCCCTCTTCTCCTTTTTAAATTTTTTGTTTGTTTATTTTTGAGTCAGGTCCAGTGGTAGTCAGGGATTATTCCTGGCTCTACATTCAGAAATTGTCCTCGGTGGGCTCTGGGAACCATATGGGATGCCAAAAATTCAATGCTTGGTTGGCCTCTTGTAAGGCAAATGCCTTCCCTTTCTGATGTGCTATTGCTCTAACCCCCTTCATCTCCATTTTCCAAGCAATTCTTCACTTTCATTTTATCTTTCTATTAGCAGTATTATGTGAATTTTTTTCCCTTCTCACTTCCTCTTTTACTGTTTAGAATCGCTATGGTTTCTGGTTTTCTCTATCATTCTATATTTTTTTCCTCTTCTTGAAAACTAATTAGCCATAATAAAATATATTCAGTGGTAGTTGTATATTATTAGTGGTGTGTGATTTTTTTGTGTGTCTTAAAATTTTTAAATCGACTTTGATTTTGGGCTTTTAAATTTGTTGTCTTTATTAGTTTAGGCCTAGCACAGATCTTTATAAACCATTACCCAGTCCCAGGGGCTGTGGTATACAGAAGGACTAAAAAGATACAGATTTAATTTTCCTTGACCTTAAACTTTTCCCTTGGCATAGAGATAAGCTATTTTGTTGAACAAATATTTACATCACAAGAATTTCAAGTTTTATCAGATACATAGGAAATCTAGCTGTAGGTAAGAAGAGAAGTAGACTCAACTTTGCCTGAGGATGTTGAGCAAAGATGGTATAAGAAGAGAATCTTGAATCAAGGAAAAGGGAACAGGTTAAAAAAAAAGGTGGAGAAAGAGACAACAGACAACTGGATTAGTCCCTTTGACTTTCAATAGATTTTTCTCCAGTGGCCTTAATGAAAAAGTGTTCCCAGTGAAAAGCAGCTGAGACCCTTCAGGGCTTGTTTCAGAATGTCCCTTCTGGGAGGAAAGAGCTGCCTATGACGCATTTCTTCAGGAAGGTGAGTTTCTCTGTGGTTGCCTGGCAGCTGGAAGGCATAATGAGGAGACAGATAATTCTCAGGACTACTAAAGTAGAATTTCCATAAAATTGTTCAAAGAGATAATCATAGTTGCTTTTTTTTTTTAACAAAAGTATTTTCTGGCCCAGTATTTGGTCAGAAATGAACCAATATTGTAGTTAGCTAAAAACAAAAAAGGACAAAAAGGGGGATTGACATGGCATTCAAAATTGCTGTAATATACTAGTAGTCACTATGAGTCTTCCAGAAGAGACTCAGTCTGCAAATTTTCTTAACTGATTAGATGGTAGGCTTTTTTTTTTCTCTCCAAAGTTTGGCATTGAGGATTTCTTATGTCAAAACTTGTGGAGGTTCTTCTAAATCAAGTCACTAGCACAACCAGAGACAAGAGATATCTTTCCTCTCAGCCCTTGCCTGGAGTGTCTCTAACTGATCGTTGTGACTATCTGCAGCTCAGAGAAGGAAAGAGCAGAATCAGAACTTTTGTTCGGGCTCTTTCTATTTTTAATTTTAAATCTTTGCACAATAGCAATTTGATTTTCTTTTCTTAAAAATAATTATTTTTCGGGCCTGGAGAGATAGCACAGCAGTAAGGCATTTGCCTTGCTTGCAGAAGGATGGAGGCTCGAATTCTGGCATTCCATATGGTCCCCCGAGCCTGCTGGAGGGTGATTTTTGATTGTAGAGCCAGGAGTAACCCCTGAACGCTGCTGGGTGTGACTCAAAAGTCAAAAAAATTTGTTTATTTTCACCACTTTAAATTTTCATTGTGACCAATGTGACTTACAAGTCTTTCACAGTTATATTTAAGGTATATAGTGACAATGAATTAGGGCCATTCGTACAAGAGTGTTGACCTATCTCTGCCCCTGTTCCCAGCATGCATCCCATACCGATCTCCTTGGCCCCCTGGACTGCTAGTGTAACAGGTCCATTTTGTATATAACTTGTTGTAGATTGGATATCTTGGTTTTGTTATCGTTGACTTTGGGATTGATATTTAGGTCTGATCACTTTTTATTTCCACTCAATGTTCATATGTCTGTTTGCTCCTGGCACCATCCGTTTTTCCTCCTCAATATATGAGGCAGAATAAGATGATTCAAGTTCTGTAGTTCTCTTGGGATTAAAAAGAAAAAAAAAACTGAAAGGAGAGTCTGTCTAGGAGCTATCAATATCAATTTAAAGGCAGAAAAAGGAAAAGTGAAAGAATACAACAACAATAACAACAAAGAAAACCAAAAACAAACCAAAATAGGCAATGACAAAAAGCACAACAGAAATTATTAGCAACTAAACAACAACAAGAAGAAAAAAAAGAAAAAAAAGGAAGGAGGGTTGGGATGGCAAGGTTGTTTGTGTGTGTGTGTGTGTGTGTGTGTGTGTGTGTGTGTGTGTGTGTGTTTTGCATTGGCACCATTAGTATTGGGGAAATTAGGAAAGGAATCCCCTTGGCCTCAGAGATACAGGGTTTCTCCCCCTTTGCAGCATAATGTCATGAGAATAACGACAGGCTCCAGACATGCTTATTGTCAAACCCCAAAGTCTTTTTATGGTGTCAGGAAATGTTCTGCTCATTTGTGGTTGTCAAAATCAATCCTCTGTAATTGGAGGTCTTGGTATTTGCACAGATCTTAGGCCAAAGTCTCTAATAGAGTTTTTCTTTATGGTTCCAGAAGTTCCAAAAGTTCTGCTCCATCATGGTTGTTTAAGTCGGTCTTCTGTAATTAGTGATTTTTTGTTTTTTACACAGATCCTAGAATGAAGCCTAGTATAGAGTCTTTACCTATGGTTCCAGAAGTTCTGTTTAGTCTCAGTTTAAGAGTCAGACCTCTAGAATTAGATTTCTTGGTTTTTGTACAAATCCTAGGCCGAAGTCTAATCTAGGGTCTTTCTTATTGGTCCAGGAAAGGTTCTGCTCAGTTGCCATGTTAAAGTCAGTCTTCTGTAATTAGTAATTTTGGTTTTTGCACAGATCAAAGAATGGAGTGTTTTCTGATTTTATCTTACTGTTAGGTAGTGAGGTAGGGAAACTTGCTCTTAAATCAGGTTGTTGCTGTTTTCTCAGGGTGTCATATCAATTTGGCGAGAGTTGGTGCCAGCGCAGTATTAAGAATTCCCTGGAGGAGGTGTTTTGGCTCTTTCTGAAGACTCACTCTTTAATTTGTAGCTAGAGAGATCGTATGGCTGGTTAGGTGCTTGCCTGGCATGGGGCCAGCTTGGTTCTCCAGCATGCCATATGGTCCTCCAAGCCCTGTCAAGAGTAACACTGGCACTAGTTACACTAAGTGTGACCCTAAAACAAACACAAATAAATAGAACAGACAGAACAAAAAGATGACATGGTTTTAATCACTGTGTTCCAAGTGAGTTCCTGAGCCAGCGTTAGAACTTCTCTGAACTTGGCTGACTTTTCTGTCACTTTATCCAAATCACTTAAGAAAAAGTGGATATTTCTAATGAACCCTGGAGAATACCTTTCCAAATCCATGAACTCTTGAAACAAGAAAAATAGGTATCATAAAATCCCGAGAGAATTTTGTAGGCATTTTGTTAAATAAAAAGCACAAATGGAAATGAGTTAACAGTTACAGGGCCTATACATTCTGATAAATCAATACCTATTTTATTCATCTACTCAATCAGTTCATTTGGGTGAACCTTGATTTACCAAATTGTGCTCCAGAAAGGAAAGATCTGGTTGAGACTAGAAAGTCAAATGAGGACATCAAAATCTAAATTGTACTCACTCTTCAGAAAAAGGCCACCTGGAAGTTTCATCTTGTGTCTTAAAAAAACAGGCAGCTTTCTTTTTAGAAAACTACATTTAGTCATATGTATGGAAATTATCCAAGGCAGTCAATCTGTGTTTAGTGAGAAGCTAAACATTAAATAATATTGGTAGAAATGATAGACTTAAAATGTTTCTGAGAAAAACCCTCTTTTTCCTAATCCTCAATGCTATGAAACAGAGGTCTACATGAGAATGAAATAAACTAAACAGAGTAGGACCTTTGACATTGCGGGAAAACTCCAGAATTAGTTAAATGGTTTATGTAAATTGTTTAATTCCACTTATGTAACTCGATTTTTATGAATGGCACCTATGACCTTTGTTGTGTTATGTTTCAGCATGATAAGTTTTTAGAAAAATAACCCAGTGAGGAGTGACAGTTTTATAAGAATTCTTTTTTTTTTTTTTGGGTGTTTGGGCCACACCCAGTGACGCTCAGGGGTTACTCCTGGCTATGCGCTCAGAAGTCGCTCCTGGCAGGCACGGGGGACCATATGGGAACCGGGGGATCGAACCGTGATCCATCCTAGGCAAGCGCAGGCAAGGCAGCAGACACCTTACCTCCTGCGCCACCTCCCGGCTCCCTATAAGAATTCTTAATTGCTAAGAAGCATAAGGAACATTGCTTTGAAGACAATGGATTAGTCAAAGACTGTTCTGTGCTTTCTTAAGAGCCTTATAAGTCAACCTGTGTTGTATCTGTGAGACTTTTAGTCATCTAGGAGACAATAAGCAAGACCTCAATAGGTTCAACATTGGAAAAGAGAAAGTCCATAGTACAGAAACCAGAGTGGAAATAAGATTAAATGAAAGAAAATAAAGTTAGATGAGACAGTGGTTTTTACTTTATTACTCTCCAAAATATCTATATACACAGAACTAAGAATACTTGAGCATTTGCATTGAAAAGTCTGTTTACTAAAGAGTATTTAAATGATGAACAATAGAAATTCTACTACATTTAATCAATTTTCTAGTATACAATCAATCTTCAAATCTTCACATTTCTGGACCTAGGATATGACAAGTCAAAGCACATGTTTTGCATTTAGCTGTCCCAGGTTCCAAGCACTACATTGTTCCCTGTATATTATTGGCATTAGCCACTGAGTACAATAATGTATGGTAAAATAAACAATAACTAAAAATATTGAAGAATATTTTTTTGGTTTTTCAGGCCACACCCATTTGATGCTCAGGGGTTACTCCTGGCTAAGCACTCAGAAATTGCCCCTGGCTTGGGGGGGACCATATGGGACCCCGGGGGATCGAATTGCGGTCCTTCCTTGGCTAGCGCTTGCAAGGTAGACACCTTACCTCTAGTGCCACCTTGCCGGCAGAGATTTTAAAATCCATAATAATATCCTGGTTGTGAACAGATCAATAGATATAAACTCTCTAAAGCATTTTCCTATAAAGTATGACTCAAGTTCTTAGGATTTCTAAGCACTCCTGTTTTGGAGTGCTTCTGATTGGGATTTGGGAAAGAGAAAAAGTAGTATTTGTGGTTTTTGGGTCACAACCGGCAGTGCTCAGGAGTTACTCCTGGCTCCATGCTCAGAAATTGCTCCTGGCAGGCACGGGGGACCATATGGGGCACCGGGATTCGAACCGATGACCTTTTGCATGAAAGGCAAATGCCTTACCTCCATGCTATCTCCCGGGCCCCGAAAAAGTAGTATTTGGAGGACATTGTTTATCCAGAGAATGTTGGAGAGGGGATGGATAACTCTAAGACCAGTGGTGAGTTTCACAGAAGCATCTCTAATGCCACTACTGACCTGAGACAAGCTTTATTTCTGAGACTGCAAACCCATCACTTATAAAAATAGTCTTGGGAGCTGGAGCGATAGCACAGCAGTAGGGCGTTTTGCCTTGCACTCACATATCCCGGATTGATTCTATTTTGATTCCTGGCATCCTATATGGTCTCCTTCAGCCCTCCAGGACTGACTTCTGAGTGCAAAGCCAGAAGTAACTCCTTAGTACTGCCAGGTTTGATCCCCAAACATGAAACAAAACAAAATAAAAATAGTCTTGGTTGCTGGAAAGCCCAGTTCCCTTTCAACTATCTCCAATGCCTGCTGCTTCTAAGACAGAAATCATTGCCTCTACCTCCACAAGAACTGTGAAAAAAAAATAGATTTTCCAAGGACTGGAAGCGCTTATTCCCCTGTTCGATAACATTAGAGACAGTTAAGGAAAGGTATGAAGAGAAATTTTATAAATCTGAAGCCAACATTCTATGTGGTAGAATACTAGCTATGCAGGGTTCAAGCAGGGTCATAATAGGCGAGGATTTTTCTTTTACTTTTAGGGGTGTGGAGACAATTGAGTCACACTTGCAGTGCTCAGGGCTTATTCCTGGCTTTGCAGACACAGATCACTCCTGGGGGATTGTGTGCGTATGGGGCTGGGGGGAAATGAGATGATGCTGGGAATCAAATGCAGGTCTGCTGCCTGCAAAGCAAGGGTCCTATCTACTGAGTACAATTTGCTGCTGGTAAACTTTGGTGTGTATGAATTCAACTGAAGATGACATCGGGCAATTGTTTCAAATGAGAAGAATAGAGAGCCAATTTAGTCATTTGATATTTTGAGAAGATTGAAAAATAAAGCTTTTTCACATTGACTACTAATAAGTCTGCCATCTAGAGGCACTACATAAAATTAACGTCTCAAGACTCATCCTTCAGTGCGACCTTGAGCGGCTTTACACTGTAATTGTGGTGTTCATGATTAATAACAGGGGAAGGGCGGCAGTAGGCATAGCCATATGGTAATGGAGTCAGGTATTATGAAGACTAAATTGTGTTGACACAGACTAAGGGCCTAAGACCTTATTAATTTCTAAATAACGCCCTTTATCTGTCTTTCCAGGGATGTTTCCAGTCACTTGAGAGATTTTATACTCTAGTGATTTGCTTCCAGGCTTTATTTGTTGTTCTTAACAGAATTAAGTGCTTAGAAATCATATTTCTTCTTTTTTGTGTGTTAGCAAGAGTAAATTAGTAAGCTTCTACATGTCATTTTAAAAAGCCCTAAGGGAGAAATGAAAAATAAAGAGCAACATTGATGGTCCAAAAGTCGCTCTAATTCTGCTTGATACTTTTAATTGGATTGATTTATTTTAAATATATATTTTAATTTCAACACCATAGTCACAAGGTTGTTCATAATACAGTTTTTTCACAGATAAAGTTGTTCATGATTGAGTTACAAAAATACAATGTATAACAACCTTCAACAGAGCACATTTCCCACATTGTTTCTAAGGATGAGCTTCTTCCTTCCATCTTGAACAGTACTATTTAGTGATATTAAACAAAGCATTTATCAACTTCTCAGTGATCTTCACTCTCCTAGCTATTAGGACCACAGAGAAGGATAAATTTTACTAAAGATCAAAAGAGATGTGAAGTTACAATAAATCACCAAACACAATCTATGCCCTCTATTATCATGTAGGTGTTAAGAAAATCACAAGTAAATATTTCATCATGGTAATGTGATGGCAAAGAACAAAATGTCCGGTGACCCATGTGTTAGTTATTTTTATGGACATTAAGTGGATTATAAAGCTTGAAGTCTAGAGTGCCCAAGAAACTACTTCTTACAACCAAGAAACTAGACTTACATACATGTTTGAGTTGTTTTTACTTTAGCTTTTTTTTTTCTTTGTTTTTTTTTTTTTTTTTTTTTTTTTTTTTTTTTTTTTTTTTTTTTTTTTTTTTTTTTTTTTTTTTTTTTTTTTTTTTTTTTTTTTTGCTGTGACTTTCCTTGAAGATGCCTAGACAAATTCCTTTATTCCTTAGGGAAAAATGTCTGGCTTTATCAGTAATGTTCTTGGAATTTTCTAAAACAGGTAAGTTACAGAGAAACAGTGCAAACATAACATATTAAGTGTTAATATTTTCAAAATGTGTTCAAGTAATCCACACTCTTTGAGATGGTAATTTGAGATATTCGGTTTAACAAGGACACATTAAAAATGATTGTGTCATTTGTCACCAAACTTTAGTAATGAATTGTAAAAGTTATTTGTCTGCCTTATTCTTTTCAGTTAATTAAAAATATTTTATAGCCTCAAGTGTAGTATATTTTATGATATAGACTTTATCTCTCCTAATTTTTAATTACCTTTCTTGCATGGTGGTGTTGAACCTTTTCCATTTTATGGACTACTAATCAAAATTTTCTGAAAATAGCTTTATGACTGTTAATGAGAAAACAGGTTTTATATGTCTTAACCCTCTCCAACTGGTAGACAACTGGTGTTGCCTGAGGGAGTATTACTGGCCCTTTACTCTGAATATCTTACCTTGTAAATAATGGTTAACTTCGTAAAGCATGTTATGTATAAAAGATTAGTAAGAATGAAAATGAGATGTAAGTTAAAATTCTTGTCACTCTGATCTGACAGCAGAAACTCTTGGGGTTTCATAGAGCTCCAAACAACCTTGACATTTCTAATTCATTGGTTAAATAAATGAATGAATTTCTGTGCTTACTGGTAACTATAATGAGAAGAACTAATTATAACATAACTGGTGGGAGTGGATAAAGGAATAGGAAGCAAAGCAATAATTGCTTACACATATTGGGACCACTTTCAAATCATTAAAGCACCAGGGCAAATTCCTTGATGTCTGTTTTATTCAAAGGCCACTGAGCAAGTGTATGCAGTCAACTGTAGATACTGCTACAGGTTTTATTGTTCTCAACTTCCCTAAAATGACAAGTTTTGGGGGTCCGGGAGATAGCATGGAGGTAAGGCGTTTGCCTTTCATGCAAAAGCTCATCGGTTCGAATCCCGGTGCCCCATATGGTCCCCCGTGCCTGCCAGGAGCAATTTCTGAGCATGGAGCCAGGAGTAACCCCTGAGCACTGCCGGGTGTGACCCAAAAAAACAAACAAACAAAAAAAATGACAATTTTGAGGTGGAGTTCTTAGATGCCACCACATATTTCCAAGATAATGATGCAATTTATTAGTATTTATATGCTTGCTTTTTTCTTTTTTTCTATAGAGTGAAGGAGAAACCATAAATGCTGAGCAATTTACTACTAATCTTAAGAGTTGATATCTAATTACAGAGGACCAATTTTGTCAACCACAACTGAGAAAAATGTTTCCTGGCACCATAAAAAGATCTTGGGGTTCCATAATGAGCATGTCCAGAGCCTGTAGTTTTTCCCATGACAGTACACTTCAAGAGTGGAAAAACCCTGTATCTCTCATACCTAGAGAATCCCTTTTCCAATATTTTCCAATATTTACTGTGCCTATGCAAAAAAACAAACAAAATGCAAAACAAAAAACAACACATAACCTTGCCATACCAGCCCTTCTTTCTTTATTTTTCCCTTTATTTTTTCTTTCTTTCTTTCTTTCTTTCTTTCTTTCTTATTGTTGTACAGTTATTATTTGTTGTTTGTTCAGGTGTTTTCCTCTTTTTTCCCTTTCCTTTTCTTCTTTTAAATTGATATTGATAGTTCCTAGGTGGACTCCTCCCAGCTTTCCTTTTTTTTTCTTTTTTCTTTTCCCAACAGAACTACAGAACTTAAATCATCTTGTTCTGCCTCATAAGCTGAGGGGAAGGAGTGAAAGTGGACGGTACAAGGAGCAAAGAGTTGCATGAACAATGAGTGGAGTGAATATAAAAAATAATCATACCTAAATATCAAATCCAAAGTCAACAACAACAGAATTAATATACCCAATTTACACAAGTTACATACTAAGGAAATCCATTACACTAGCAATTCAGGAGGCAAATGGGGGTAAGATATGGGATACATGCTGGGAACAGGGGTGGATGGTGGGACAACACTGGTGGTGGGAATGGTCCTAATTTACTGTCACTATGTACCTTAAGTATAACTGTGAAAGACTTATAATTCATATTGGTCACAATAAAAATAGAAAAAAGAGTAATATCTCCTCATAAACTCTCATAAATAAGAAGCTATTTTATTTTATATAAATCTTTAAGTGCTAAATGCATCTAATTATCTTTTCATTAAAAATTAGATTAACGCCACCTTACTCTTAGGTGCAAGAGAAATTATACTTTAATTCAATCACCATGATTTAAAGGCATTATTTAATTTCTGAAAATTAAAATATCTCAGTAAATGATAGATAAAAGTTAAATTAGGGTTACGATCAGCAAAGAATTTTTTCTTGCTTCATTATGACTGAAATAGCAGTATGGTTAGAACTGTTTCCTTTTAGAAATTTTTACCTATGGAAAGTAAAATTTAGAATACACTTTGCCTGAGTTTTGCCAGAGACATAGAAATATGAAAATATTATGGTGTGTAGAGCTTATTTGAATTCTCCAGTGGATGTAGGTGTTTTAGTTTCTACCTGTGGAGATGCACACAGTCTCACACAGGTAGAAGGGGGATTTGGTCTCTTCCTTCTCAACAGAGTATTGGGTCAAATATGTCCTGTGTAGCAACCTCTACTTTCATACCTATTTATTTGCATTTATATGGGAAAATTAGCTTCATTCTTTACCAAAATGATAACTATTATTTGTAGTTGGGTTTCAGTCATAAAAAGAGCATGCTCCTTCACCAGTGCAACATTCCCACCACCCCTTGCCTGTATTTGAGACAGGCATTCTATTTCTCTCACTCGACCAACGTCATGATAGTTGTTAGCGTAGTTATTTCTCTAACTCTTGTGGTGAGCTTCATCTTGTGAGCTGGTCCTTCCAGTCCTCATCTCTATTGTCTCTGGGCATTATTACAATAATAATCTTTCATTTTTCTTAAAACCCATAGATGAGTGACACTATTCTGTATCTCTCTCCCTCTGACTTATTTCACTCGGCATAATAGTTCCATGGCCATTCATGTATAGGAAGTTTTATGACTTCATCTATTCTGATGGCTGCATAATATTACATTGTGTATATCTACTACAGTTTCTTTAGCCATTCATCTGTCAAAGTGCACATTGGTTGTTTCCAGATTCTGGTTATGTAAATAGTGCTGCAATGACTATAGGTGTGCAAAAGCATATTTGTATTGTGTTTTTATATTCTTAGGGAATATCCCTAGGAGTACTATAACTGGATCATATATGGGAGCTCACTTTCCAGTTTTTTGAGGAATCTCTATATTATTTTCAGAAAGGCTAGACTAGATGACATTCACACCAGCAGTGAATGAGACTTTTTCTTCTCATCCCCACCAGCACTGATTGTTTTTGTTCTTTGTGATGTGTGTCAGTCTCTGTGGCATGAAATGGTACCTCATTTTTGTTTTGACCTGCATCTCCCTGAGGATTATTGAAATGGAACATTTTTTTCACATGCTTTTTGGCCACTTGTATTTATTCTTTGAGAAAGTGTCTGTTCATTTCTTCCCTCCATTTTTGATGGAGTTAGATTTTTTTCTTGTTAAGTTCCATGAGTACCTTGTCTATCTTAGATATTAGTCCCTTATCTGATGAGTATTGGGTGTATATATTCTTCCATTATTTGGGTGGCTTTTATATCCTAGGCACTATTTCCTTTAAGGTGCAGAAGCTTCTCAGACTAAGATCGTCCCAGCTGTTTATCTCTACTTTTACTTGTTTGGAGAGGGCTGTTTCTTCCTTGAAGATGCCTTTAGTCTCAGTGTCATGAAGTGTTTTACCTATGCATTGTTCTATAAACCTTATGGTTTCAGGTCTGATATCAAGGTCTTTAATACATTTTGATTTGGCCTTTGTGCATGGTGTTAGATGGAGATCTGGGTTTGCTTTTATGCATGTGACTGACCAGTTATCCCTATTACAATTTGTTGAAGAAGCTTTCCTTGCTCCATTTTGCATTTATTGCCCCTTTATAAAAGATTAACTGATTTTATATCTAGGAAACATTATCTGAATACTCAAGTCTATTTCACCGAGATTAGGGTCTGCCTTTATTCCCATACCATGCTGTTTTAATGACTATTGTTTTGTAATACAATTTCAAGTTGGGGAAAGTAATGCCTCCCATATTCCTTTTCCTAAGGATTGCTCTAGCTTTTTGTGGAATATCCTCATTTCTTCAATTTCATGAGAAAAGAATTGATAGTAGTTCCTCTTGAAAGGTTTAAAAGAATTCATTAGTGAATCCATCTTGGCCTGGGCTTTAGGTTTTGAGCAGACCTTTGATTATCGTTTTAAATTCCTTATTAGTGATGGTCTATTAAGATATGCTAGATCATTCTGGTTTAACCATTGAAGATTGTAAGGGTCCAAAAATTTATCCATTTCTTCCAGGTTCTCATGTTTCGTGGCATATAGTGTCTCAAAGTAGTATCTGATTAGCCTTTGAATCTCTGCAGTTTCTGTAGTGATCTCTCTCTTTTAATTTCTAATCTGGCTTATTAAGTTTCTCTCTCTCCTTTTTTGGTGAGTTTTGCTAGTGGTTTACCAATCTTGTTTATTTTTCAAAGAACTAAATTTTGCTTTTGTTGATCTTTCAGATTTATTTTTCTACTTCATTGATTTCTGCTCTAAGTTTTGTTATTTCCTTTTGCATAACTATTTTTGGTTCCTTTTGTTGATAATTTTCTAATTTTATAAGCTGCATCATTAGACTATTCAGGTATGTCCCTTCTTCCTGTCTGATGTGTACTTGCAAAGCTATACATTTTCCTGTTGGTACCACTTTTGCTGTGTCCCATAAATTCTGATAATTTGTGTCTTCATTGGCATTTGTTTCTAGGAATGTTTAGATTTCCTCTTTGATTAAATCTTTGACTCACAGGATATTCAGTAGGGAGCTGTTTAATTTCCAGGTGCTAAATTTTTCTTCTTCTTCTTCTTCTTCTTTTTTTTGTAGTTCACTTCTAATTTCAAGTGCATTGTGATTTGAGAAGGTAGCCTGTATGATTTCTATCCTTTTGATTTTATGGAGATATGTATTATGGGCCAGTATGTGGTCTATCCTGGAGAATGACCCATGTGCTTTGGTAAAAATGTGTATCCAGTTTTCTGGGAATGAAGTGTTCTATATATATTTACTAGTCCACATTCTTCCATATCTATTTTCAAGCTAGCATATTCTTGATGCATTTCAGTCTGGTTGATCTTTCAAGGGGTGACGGACAGTGTTGAGGTCTCCTGTTATTATTATGTTACTATTGTTGTCTTCTTTCAGATTTGTCAACAATTGTCTTCTGATCTTGGGAAAAGGCATCTAACCTAGGTTTTTATTTTTCACAGAAACCTTTTAGCAAGTAAATTACTCCTGATTGCAATATTGTTAAACATTTTTATCATAAATTGACAAACTTTATAGAGTTTTATAATTTTGGGTGTTATTATTGGGGGGATGGGGGAGAGGCACACCCAGGGACACTCATGGGTTACTCCTGGCTATGTTCCTGGATTGGGGGACCATATAGGATATTAGGGTTTGAACCCAGGTCTGTCCTCGGTCATCTGTGTGCAAGGCAAATGCTCTACAGCTCTGCTTTCATTCCCATCCCAACTTTAGAGATTTTTAAAGTGCTTTTATGGATTGTAGGATGATCGTACATTTGCCTTTATTCAGCTTCTATAGACAATTGACATTTAGTTTATTTAGGTTTGGGAAGGTGTTTTGGGCCATATCCAACAGGGCTCAGGGTTTACTCCTGACTTTACACTCAAGGATTACTCCTGTGAGGCAGTTCGCTTTCATATATTAAACCAATCTTTCATTACTATAACAAATATAGATACCATAACAAACTTGCTCTTTTTCATACATTCTAATTTTTTTTCTGGTCCTAGTTTTGTTTTGTTTCATTTTAGAATCACACAGTGGTGCTCAGGAATTACTTCAGGCTCTTCTTCGAGAATCATTCCTGATGGCATTCAGGGAACCCAACTGGGTGCCAGGGATTGTAAACCCAGATCATCTGTGTGTAAGGCAAACAGCCTGTACCCCGTATATTGCTCTGTACTGCTCTTGCCCCTTGACAATTTTTATGGTATTTTGGGGGAGATATAGGCATATCATTTCCTCTACTGATTTGTGTAGCTCGGATTGAACCCAGGGTCTCACATATAGAAGGCAAATGCTCTATTGCTGGACTATACCCCTTGAGTTTACTTTGCTAGTGATCTGACTTTTATCAAATAATAATTGTTTAATTGTATTAAAATGTAGAGGCTATAGAGAGTATAGCAGAGAAGGGCTTGTCTTACAGGTGGCTGACTTGCCTCATTCATTGACACACCAAATTGTTTCCTGACACGTGACAGCATGATCCCAAGAGCAAAACCTGGAGTAAGCTATGTGCACTGCTGGGTCTTGCCTAAAAAGAAAAAAAATTGCATTTGTTTCTTAGGACAGAGATATTGTGCAAGAAAATTTAAGGCATTTGCCTTGCACATACTTTCTCCAGTTTGTTTGATCCTAAGAAACAAATGCATTTTTTTTTATTTTCAGGCAAGACCCTGAGTACTCCCAGGAGTTTCTCCTGAACACATAGAGAGAAGTAAGTCCTGAGCACTGCCAGTTATGACTTAACCTTCCCCCTCCTCCAGCAAGAAAAAAGAATTATTTCTTCTTGTGTTTGGAAGAATTCTTGTAGTCCTTTTATTTATTCTTTAAATATTTGTTAAAGTTTGCCTGGAGTTATAGGAAGGGTTTTGATTATCAACTAAATTTTATTACTTGTAGTAGGTATATGTGATATTTTCTATTTCTGTTTTTCTAGGCTATTTAATATGTTGGCATATAATTATAGTATTTTCTTTTAGTTATTTTCTTTCTGAAGGTCAATAGTAATGCCCACTCATACAATTTTTATTCTTATAAGTTGAGTTATTTTCAACTAATTTAACAACACACATGGTTTTATAGATATGATTTTTATAGGCTTCTGTAGCCCTCTCTACCCCCTCCATAACAATAAGTCTCTCTTTTTATTTTGTTTTTTGTTTTTTGGGCCACACCCGGCGACACTCAGGGGTTACTCCTGGCTATTCGCTCAGAAGTCGCTCCTGGCAGGCACGGGGGACCATATGGGGAACCAGGGGATCGAACCACGGTCCATCCTAGGTTAGCGCAGGCACCTTATCTCCAGCGCCACCACCCGGCCCCCACAATAAGTCTCTTTCAATGGCGTCTCAAGTTCTAGCAAATTTGATTTTATGGGATTTTATTCTAGAAGACCAGGAACTTCTTGTTACATCTTTTTCCCAGGATGAACTTTTATTTTCTTAAGGATGCTCCTAGAACAGTGGGAACTTATTAGAAATGTTCTTAGAAATATTAAATCTGAAATTATGGGATAAAACGAAAAAAATTGTGTTTTTAAAATTATCTTTTATAAAGGTATTTTGACATATATACTACAATATAAAGTCCACTGGCCTAAAACCATTATTTTCTTTGAAGCAAATGAAAGATTTTCTGTTTTCTAAATGTGAATGTTTTTTCACAGCTTTTCCTTCCAACACACATCTCCTTTCCAAGATAGATGGCAGTAGGGTAGGGAAAGTCAGTTTCTGAAATCCGTGAGTATAGTGTTTACCAAGGCACTTTAGATAAATTAGATAGCAATTGCAATCCCCCCTGGTCAAATGTGTACAGAATTCTAGCAGAGATACCCCCAGGGTCTTTAGAAAACAGTCCACTTTAGAGAAGAGTTTTTGCGCCCTCTGGTGGGAAAAGCCATGTGTCCTATTTTCTTCTAACATTAGTTGCACATCTTGTGTGCCTTGTAAGATGTGATAGGATTTGGGCTGATTGACAGCTATTCTTCAAAGATACATCATGCAAAATTGTTTTGATATTACCAGAATACTCTTTTCTGGTTCAGAAAATTCCCTCTTAAAAAAATCTTTAATACGTATACACTTAGCACATATTTGTGAAGGACCTTCCTAGGATATAGTTTCTCCAAGACTTAGTTGTATTTTTGTGTGCTTTTAATTTTTTAATATAATTTACTTTATTTAAATACCATATATCACATAGTTGACATAGTTGTTCCTAGTACATCTATTTCAAGGTAAGTGGGAGCGAAATTATAAAAAAAAGGAGAAAATAAAGAAAAGGTAAAGAAGAAAGAAAAATATATAACAAGAAAATTTGTGAAAACTACATCTTACAATGAGGTCATTAGGTCATTGTCAGAGACTTGGTAAGGTCTTCTTGCTAGTTGATTATTCTGTTATTTCTTTTTATTAAGTGCCTTCATATATTTATTTGCATCTAAATTGGTATGTTTCTATGGGGATAACAGTATTTTTATCAAATGAAGTTATCATGTGTACTATTGTTGATATTGCAACTTTGAGGAACATATTTTCAGCTGTGAGGGTTTTATATATTTTGTAAAGGTCTGTGGAGGGTGCTTGCAGTCACTTCAAGAAAGTCCTGGTTGGGGGCCTGGCGGTGGCGCTGGAGATAACGTGCCTGCGCTAACCTAGGACGGACCACGGTTCGATCCCCCGGTTCCCTATATGGTCCCCCGTGCCTGCCAGGAGCGACTTCTGAGCGAATAGCCAGGAGTAACCCCTGAGCGTCACCGGGTGTGCCCCCCCCCCCCAAAAAAAAAGAAAGTCCTGGTGATATTAACAAAGTACTGGCATATCTGGAGTTTTGGTCAGATAGGTGTCTCTGCATAGAACTATAGAGGAGGAGTGAGACAGGGCCATTGGCAAAGTGGTGATTGTGGATGATAGTTATGACAGGAGTGACTTTAGCAGGGTAGGGTCTTGGCCTACCCGCTTCTCACAAGATTGCCAGCTTTCAGTTGCATGGCCGATATATTCATAATTTTTCACTTGATTTACATATCTCAAGGTCAGTATAAATAATGACTTTTACAAGGAGGTGGAATCCGTTATAGAGTTTTCAACTGAGAAACAGTATGATTTGATTTATTTAGAATACAATAACTCTTCTGTGTGAATGACCAGACTTTTAGAAAGGTACCATAAAGATAGTTTAGCAGGTATGGGTCTTGCCTTGTATGTAGCTTGATCCCTGATATCCAAATTGTCCCTGAGCATAGAGACAGGATTAATCCCAGTTTACTACGTGGCGTGACCGGAAAAAAAAAAAGGAAAAAAACCAACAAGAACAGACCATTATAGTCATGAGTGTAAGAAAGAGAACAATTAGAAAGATGTTGGTGGTCTTATTCCCCAAAAAATGTAGCCATAAATTGATGAAAATGGTTACATCTTGAAGGCATATTGACTAAGAGTTGGATGTATAATTTTAGACTAAGGATGGTAATATAGGAAGAGAGCAACACCTTTTGGATGAAGAAATGGAGAAACAAAAGCTGTCTTTTGTTTCTGTCTTCTCTTATATTTCTACCTTCTATTATAAATTCCATAATTTATAGTAGATCTAATAATTTTTATTTATTAATTTCCCTTATTTTTGTAGGGTTTGCTATGCTACTTGTTTGTGCTTACTGCTAGCTCTGTGCTCAAGGATCACTCCTAGAAATGCTTGAGAGACCATATATAGGAACCAAACCACGGTTGACTGCATGCAAAGTCAGTATCTTATCTGCTGTGTTCTCTGTCTGGCCCAGATGTCTGATTTAAAATGATACATTGACACATTATTCCCTAGTGAAGTCTATCTCTATTTGAAGAAAGTTTGTATTTCAGAGTGCTAGCTCATAATTTCTCTAAATTGGAGAAGTGCTACATTTTAGAGCATACTATAAAGGTTCTGAGATCTGCAAAAGAGGCATTCATTTGGCTTTAGTTTTATATGAATTTTATTTGACTTTAAAATATCCTTAGTTAATTTACTTTCTATTTGCATTCTAAAGAACACACTGAGATATGTTGGGAAACAGACCTATTTTTAGCTTCTGGATATACTTTAAGTCTCTTTTTAACTATAGTCACATTAATTTTCCCCCAACATCCTTTTCATATAATTTACTCAATATTATGTGTAGATCAGCTAGCTGGTCTATAGAATTAGTTCTAACCTCCTCAGTTTCATGTTCCACTCTGACTACAGTGTAGTTCCATCCTATTATATGCAAACTTGATGCTTAGGTACTCTGGATACCTGCGGCTCTACTGTGTCCTGGTTACATCTCTGGTGAATCATGAGGTTACTGTTCCATAGATTTTTCACTTAAACAACTACTAACTATGTATTGGCCAACAAAAGGGCGATTTATTCCAGGCAACTTCCTGGGACTCCCACAGGGTAAGGCAGTCTCCTATGCAATCTCAGCACACACATTGGGCATGTTATTTATGTAGTCCTTAATACATTGCCACAACTTTAAGTATTAAAGTTGTCTGTTTTTATTTTAAGATTTGAAGATGGATCATCTCCATCTTCTTTGTATGCCTCATAACACCTAATATTGTAACTTGTCTTCTCTATTTACTAATATGCATATAAATCTTTGTGGAATACGTGAGTTTGAATATTTTATAAGAGTAGAGGGCCATTTCTTATATCCAAATATCATTCAATTGTGAAAGTCACTATGCTAAAATAATAATAATAATAATAATAATAATAATAGTAATAATACTATCAATAATAAAGTAGAAGGGTGAGAACTTACTGTGTTCATGTGTTGTATTGGCTCTCCTGCTAAACCATGCTATGCTAGGATATTTGCATATGTTTATGTGGAAGAAAGCCTCTCAGATGAGTACTATAGACACTGCAGTTTCAGGTGATTGGATATAAGAAATGTTGATCCACATCCCAAGGAAATGGAGACAATTATAAGCCTGGACTTTGTGGGAAGGGTAGTCAGTTCTGTGAAGCTGAGAACATGTGTTTGTATTTCTATCAGCTCTTGTGCAGGCAAGAGATATTTCCTAGAAGGTCAAAGGAGTTCATTGTGTGGGAGAATTGTCAGAGCAATGCCCTGATCAGAAGACATAGACTACAGGATAGCATGTCACAGGCTTTGTTGGCCAAAGACATGGCATCCCAGAGAAGCAGGGTATCTATCTGTACTAACAAAGACCTGAATACTGGACAGAACCCCTAGCAGTACCAATGGTACCCTTTACTACAACAGAAGCCAGAGACTGGCCAAGTGTACCCAGACCTTATCATGAGGGGTGATTCATTTCCCAGTCTCTGAAAGCATCTATGGAAGTGAGCCACTCACACTTTCACCTCATTTAAACTAAGCTCCTAAAGTGACTTTATGCTTGCATTGGAGTATTTTGGGGACAATGAAATGAGAACATGTCACTAATATGTACTTTGATTAGTATCAGAGAGTACTTGGTCCTCACAATACCATGTCTAATTCAAACCTAGGCTAATGATGGAGCACAGAACTGCTGCAATAAGTATTCACTGAGAATATGAGTATATTGAGCCTGTGGGTAAATCCTGCTCCAACAACCCCTGTAGAGAACTAGAAAAGATTTGGGAAGACAGATCTCAGCATGATAATTCTGTCCTTTGGATCCAAGCAAATGGAAAAAATAAACTACAAAGTAAACTATAAGAGCAGTCAGAGGAGAATAATAATAAATGATACTAATATCAAGTATTATCAGTGCTTACTAAGTGACAGCCACTGCTCTAAGCACTGTAGTCTCCTCAGAAA
The DNA here is from genome assembly GCA_004027635.1 of Crocidura indochinensis. Lineage (NCBI taxonomy): Eukaryota > Metazoa > Chordata > Mammalia > Eulipotyphla > Soricidae > Crocidura > Crocidura indochinensis. The sequence goes on along the minus strand of PVKC010002201.1, from coordinate 20,003 downwards.
ATCTCTAAGGGAAGCACCTTCATCCCCCCTATTTAATCATGTGAAACTGAGTTTGAAAGATTGGTTACACAGCAAATAAGCAGCAGAGCTGGACTAAGACCAGCTAAAAGAATTTTTGTAAGGTTTGGTATTTGGAATTCTAGAGTGGCTGACCAGAATAGATGTTTAATGCTGCTTAGCATTAAAAAAAAACTTTTAGAGCTGGGAAGATTGAATCTAACCAACCCAGCTTGACTAAGAACGGAAGAATGGATTAGAAGATCAGTGGGTTCCCATGAGTTAATCTTTGGACTAGAAATGACTCATATCAAAATCACCCAGAAATAACTTTAGAAATATCAGTCTTTAAGCCTCAACTTGACTGCACAGTTGATTTTTAATATATATTTTTATTTTTATATTTTTTCTGGTTTTGTATTTTGTATCACACCAGGTAGTGATCAGGGCTTACGCCTGTCTCTCTTCATGGATCGCTCCTTTGCTTATGGAACACTGTGGGCCAAATCAGGACTGACTATTTGCAAGGCCAGTGTTTAACCCCTGCAGTATCTCTCCTGTCCATAGACTGCACAGATGCAATTGCTTGCACTGCAGTAATGATTTCTTTCGGCCCTGGTTTCCTTCCAGTTTCAGAGCCTGCAAACGGCATCTTAGCACTTTGAGTGACGTCAGCTCTAAGGCTCAGACACAACTAGGCAGCAAGGCCACTGGCTGACCACTGGATGGCATCCCTGTCCTTCCTTAGCCCGCAGGATTCCTGCTTATCATTCCCAGCTCTGCTTAGAGTGCTCCTGTCGCTGTGTGCTGTGCTGGAGTCTATCCTCAGAACAGTGAGACTGGCATAGCCTCCTATCAAGTCCTTCTACCAGCTGGATGTGATTTCAGACCTAGGCAATTACTGAGTGAAGGGACAGACTGACGTTTTTTTAAGGTTATAAAAAAGGCTTTTTGTTTTTACAAAAGCAAATATCCCTATTTCATCTTGGGATGCATATGTATGCAGATCATGCTTTTAAAGACCAAAAATGAGAACAATGAGAATCTAGAAGGGACGATCAGATACATCCTTGACAGCATTGAAACCTTATGCTTACAGATTAATGGGAAAATGAAATTGATTTCTATCTCCTTTTAAAAGTACTTGTGTTCAGTAAACAAGTTATTTGTAGGATTTCGATGTTTGTGTGTTTGTTTATTGCTCACTGGTGAAAAGATGTTAGAAACTTAATTTTCTTAAGATAGAGTGGGGAGCAAAGAGTCAGACTGTAGTATTTCCAAGATGAAGTTGTGGAAGTTAGGCATAGTTCTTATTTCGAAAGGTGTGTTCAGAAAGAGCCATTTGCTTTCTTCAGACAAAGATTAAGTGGAACTTGCCATTTGGCTTAAATTTTTACTCTATTCTAATGATCAGAAGTTACACAAAAGCTTAATGTAGAAAAATGGGACAATAAAATGTGTTCAGGCTTTCTTTCCAGCTTTACCTCAGCTTCCTTCTGGGTTACAGTGCCATTACTGATCATCTGTCCTTTGGGCTCAGCTAGGTTTGTGTCTGGGAAGAAATAGGGAGCCTGATGTCATAATCCTTTCCACCAAATGCAAACAGAACTGTCTTTTTGAGACTTTTCTCAGCGTCGTTCTGTGTCCTAGCACCATTGCTGATCCTTTGTCCCCAGGGGACAGTCAGATCTGTGTCTGGACACAGGGAAACTCCCATTTAATCACCAAGCACAAACTGGGCCTTCTTTCCAGTCTTCCCTCAGTCTCCTTCTGGGTTCCAGTGCCATTACCTAAACACCCCCATCCTTCATATCAACCATCCTTTTCCTAAATTGAAGTTATTTCAATTTATATCATAGAGTTCCTGGCAGAATGAATCTAGTACTTCTTTCTCTTAGAAAATATACAGCTTAAGCCCAGCTGAACAAACCAATGCAATATTTAGGCAAACATGCTAGTTTAGAAAAATAACCTCTAAAGAAGATATACCTCAAGTCACATTTCATAAAAACAATTCAATAGAATACTTTTTAAACACTCTTATACTCCAGCATCCCAAAGCACTAAATGCAAAGATCAGTGGGGAAGCTAAGAAGACACCTACAGTGGTGAATATGGAGAGAAATCCTGGCAAATTTCAAAGTTCACCTAAATGCCTGAATCTTATGGATGATGATATAATATAATAAAATTAATAGTTTAGCAATGGAAATCAAGGAGACACTAGCCTGTGAAATTAAGAAATCTATAGATTAAAAATTCAACAACTCAGGGGCCGGGCGGTGGCGCTGGAGATAAAGTGCCTGCGCTAACCTAGGACAGACCGCGGTTCGATCCCCCGGTTCCCCATATGGTCCCCCGTGCCTGCCAGGAGCGACTTCTGAGCGAATAGCCAGGAGTAACCCCTGAGCATCACCGGGTGTGGCCCAAAAATAAAAAAAAAAACAAAACTAAACAAAACAAAACAAAATTCAACAACTCAGCAAAGAATGCTTATAAAAGATTAGAACTGAAGGAACTAAAAAGCATTTTAACATCATAATAGCTAAATTACACATATAGAAACTTGCATAGAGGAACTTGAAGACAAATTACAAGCCCGAAGTCAAAAAATAAAGAAGATAAAAAAACACTTGAATAACAAACAAAGTAATTTATGAACAAAGATAAGAGAAATAATCTCCAAATTATAGGAATAGCAGAAGGGGAAGAAAATGGAAAGGGAAGAACAAGCAGTGAAGGAAATAATAGAGAAGAAATTCCCCACCCTTGGGAAAGAGGTTTCTCTCAAATCCAAGAGGCAAAAGATGGCCAAACCAAACAGACCCTAACAGGACAACAATCCTACCCAATAATATAAGGTACAACAGCTCTTTCTGTCAATAGTTTTATTAAATGTTAAACATCTAAACTCTCCCATAAAAAGGAACTGAGTAGCTGGTTGGATGAAGAAAAAAAACCAGACATCTGCTGCCTGCCAGAAACACACTTAAAAGTTTAGGATATACTTGGGTTCAAAGTAAAGAATAGTGGAAAACAATTATACAAGCCCCTGCAAAAAATAAATAAATAAAAAGTACAAAAAGTTGGGACAGTGATACTCATATAAAACCAAGCTGCATTCAACCTCAAGAAAATAATAAGAGAATAATAATAAAAGATGGTCACTACTTATTGATCAGGGGAAAACTAATAAGAGACAAATGTGGTCACTACTTACTGATCAGGGGAAAAATCAAGAAGTACTAACTCTAATCAACATCTATGCAACAAATGTAGACCTAGAAAATATGTTAGCCACAAACTTAGAGAAACATATAGACAAACACATGACAGTAGTGGGAGATTTCAATATCCCATTGTCACCACTAAAGAGTTTCTCTAGGCGGAACACTAGCAAAGACATAAGAGCCCTAAATGATAAGCTAGAAGAATTAGACTAATGATGTATACAGGGCATTTTATCCTCAAAAATCAGAATACACATTCTACCAATGTGCACATGAGACTTTCTCCAGGATAGACCATATTCTAAAACACAAGTCTAACCTACATAAAGTCACAAATATAAGAATTATACCAACCATACTATTAGATCACAATGACATAGAGATCAAGATTAAGTGTAAAAAGATGTGGAGAAAACCTAACACATGGAAACTAAGCAACATGATGGATGATGGATAAAGAGGAAATTAAAGAAGAAATAAAGATTCCTTGGAACTAATGATAATGAAGAAACAAATTGCCAAAAATCTATGGGATGGGGCTGCAGAGATAGCACAGTGGTAGTGCGTTTGCCTTGCATGCACCCCATTCAGGGCAGATGGTGGTTCAAATTCCAATATCCCATATGGACCACCACACTGCCCGGAATGATTTCTGAATGCAGAGCCAGTAGTAACCCCTGAGCACCACTGGATGTGACCCCCAAAATACATTAATAAATAAAATCAGTTACTAGTATTTATTTTTTGGGGGGGGGGAGGTCACACCCAGCAATGCTCAGAGGTTACTCCTGGCTCCATGCTTAGAAATTGCTCCTGGCAGGCACGGGGGACCATATGGGGCACCAAGATTCAAACCGATGACCTTTTTGCATGAAAGGCAAACGCCTTACCTCCATGCTATCTCCTGGGCCCCACTTACTAGTATTTAAAAAAAGTCTATCAGACACAACAAAAGCAGTAATTAGTTGGAAATTGATAGCACTGCAGGACTACATTATTAAAGAAGAAAATGACAAAATTAGCAACCTAAAGGGACACCTTAAACATCTTAAACAACAGCACAGAAACTCAAGTACAAGCATAATAAAAAAATAATAAAAACTAGAACAGAAATCAACACTAGAAACAAAGAAAACAATACAAAGAATTAATGAGACCAGAAGCTTGCTTTGAAAGAATATACAAGATAGGCAAACTACTGGCAAGACTCACAATAACAAAAAGGGTAAAATATTCAAATAATAGGATCAGAAATAAAAACAATTACAACAGAAACCCAAGAAATCAAATATATTATGAGAGATTACTATGAACAACTTTACTCAGTTAAGCTAAAGAAATTATAAAAAATAGGCAGATTTCTGAAAAAATATTACCTCCCAATACTTAATGAGGAGGAAGTGGAAAGCACAAACAGTTCGATCACAAGTAAGGAAACTGAAACAGTAATTAGGAAACTAGCTAAGAACAGACGTCCAGGACATATATGTTTGCAGGTTTACAGGTAAATTTTTTGTTTGTTTTTTGGTTTGGGGTCACATCCAGCAGCACTCAGGGGTTCCTCCTGGCTCTACACTCATAAATCGCGCCTGGCAATCTCAGGGGACCAGTTGGGATGTGGGATTCGAACCACCATCCTTCTGCATGCAAGGCAAATGCCTTACTTCCATGCTAATTCTCAGGCCCCTACAGGCAAATTTTATAAAGACAAGAGTTACCATCATTGTTCCTTAGACTTTTCCAAAATATTGAAAAGACTGGAACCTTCCCTAATACCTTATATGAAGCGAATAACATGTTCATTTCCAAAGCTGACAAAGATACCACTGAGAAAGAAAACTACAGTTCAATTTTACTAATGAACATGGATTCAAAAATCCTTAAAAAAATCTTATCTTAACAAACCAATTTTAGGGGCCCGGGAGATAGCATGGAGGTAAGGCGTTTGCCTTTAATGCAAAAGGTCATCGGTTTGAATACTGGTGACCCATATGGTCCCCCGTGCCTGCCAGGGGCAATTTCTGAGCATGGAGCCAGGAGTAACCCCTGAGCACTGCCGGGGTGACCCCCCCCAAAAAATAATTTTGACAACACATCATGACTCAGTGAGTTTCATGCCCGGGAGGCAAGAATGATTCTGTATGTGTAAATTAATAAACATTATATACCACATCAAAAAATGGAAAGATATAAAACACATGGCCATATTAATTAATGCAGAAAAAAGCTTTCAATAAAATCCAATAACTTTTCATATGAAAACCCTCAACAAAATAGAGTTGAATGTAACCTTTTTCAATATACTAACAGCTATCTATAAGAATCCCACAGCCAAAATTATTCATAATGATGAAAAATAGAAAGCATTTCACTAAGGTCTGGCACAAGGCATGGATGTCCACTATCTCCATTCTTATTCAACATAGTATGGAAGTCCTAGCAATAGCAATCAGACAAGAAAAGAAAATCAATGAAATCCAAATTAGAAAAGAGAAAGTTAAACTATCTCTTTTTGCAGACAACATGATAATATACATAGAAGACCTTAAAGAGTCCACAAAAAAGCTCCTATAAACGATAAACCAATACAGCAAAGCACCAGCCACAAAGTCAATACACAAAAGAATATTGCATTCCTTTATACAAATAAGAAATCAGAAGAGTAAGAGTAAGAAATCAAAAAGTCCTCTTCTCTCCATCTCTCTGCTGAGCCAGACTACGGACTGGGACCCCCACCGGTAAGATGGTCCCACTCGACCCACATGGAGCCAATCAAGCTGCGTGATTGGGGATCCCAGAAACATAAAGACCACCACCAGCCATGACTCTGCCTCTTCTCTCCTCCTCTCTGCTGAGCCGGACTATGGACCATAACCTCTCCAGGACCCATACCAAAAAAGCACGGCCGCGGAAACCCCTGATTTCCATATCAGCAAGGGGACTCATATGAATTCTGTTTATGGGTGATCGTCCACCCACTGTAACTTTACCTTGTCCTCTTTCTTTGCATCTTTGTTCTCATAATTAAAAATAAAAAATAAAAAAAAAAAGAAATCAAAGAGTCCATCCATTTATAGTAGGTTCCAAATCTATCCAGTACCCAGGAATCAACCTAACAAGAAAGATGAAAGATTTATATCAAGAAATGTCAAAACACTTCCTAAATACATTGAAGAAGACCTAAGGAAATGAAAGAAAATATAATTCTTACAAATTGGAAGAATCAATATCATCAAAATATCTATTTTATCCTAAACTACTAAATATACAAATATATATATATATATATATATATATATATATATATATATATATACTCAATAGATTTCCTATTCAAATTCAGACAAACTTCTTCAAGGACTTGGAATAATAAATCATAAAGTTCATGTGGAACCATAAAAGAACTAGAATAGCCAAATTAATACTGAAAAACAAAAAAACTGGAAGGCTCTCATTACCTAATTTGAAGCTCTACTACAAAGTCATAGTGATCAAAACAGCATAGTATTGGAACAAAGACAGATTTTCAGACCAATGGGTCAAAATAGAATATCCAGTGACATGAATATTCTAAGCACATGGTCAACTGATCTTTGATAAAAGATCCAAGAATATGAAATGGAACAAAGAATGTCTTTCTTCAACAAATGATGTTGAACAATTGTAAAACAATTTGTGTAAGGAATTCAAGATTGATCCATATCTCACAACTTATCAAAATTCAATTCAAAGAGGATAAAAGATCTTGAAATTAGACCTGAATATTTGAAGTTTATTGATAATAACATAGCCATAACACTCCAATGTCAAATATGTCTTTAATGATAGATTGCCAATGGCAAGAGTTATAGCATGAAACTTAAATAGACTACATCAAACTAAAATGTTTCTGTATGGCAAAAGAAACACAAACTAAAATTAGAAGACAACTAACTGATTGGGAGAGAATTTTTACACTCAGCACACTAGATAATGTGTTGATTTCTAATATATACAAAGAATTTGCAAAGGTTAACTCCACAGAAATAAAAAATCCCATAAAAATGGGGATAATAGAAGAAAAGGCACTTCTTGTACTCTCTTCTATATGTCAAAGAGATATTCTGCAATGGATACAGCTGTATACAGTAAGTGTCCAACCAGCTGCTCTTTATAGATGTCTATAATAATATTCTAATGCATGTATCCGCAGAAATGGGTAAACAATGCATTTAGAAGCCATGGACTTTCACTACAATGCTTGCTCTAAAAAGTTTTAATGTCATAATTTTACTCTGTCTATAATTCTTTGATCTTTTTGCCTACAGTGGTACTTGGAGACATAGGTTGGTCACCCTAGTTTCACTTTGCAATGCTATATTTATTATATTCAGAAGACAGTGTTCATTAAGATAATATCTTGACAAAAATTTTAATCTAGCGCCAAAGCAGTGGCACAAGCAGTAGGGAATTTGCCTTGCACAGACTAATTTAGGATGGACCCTAGTTCAATCCCTCAGTATCCCATATGGTCTGAGCCAGGAGTGATTCCTGAGAGCATAGTGACGAGTTACCCCTGAGTGTCACCAGTTGTAGCCCAAGAGGCAAAAACAAAAACAAAAACAAAAACCTCATCTATTATTTTCTACTTCATTATGCCTGCTAATCTAATCTAATCTAATCTAATCTAATCTAATCTAATCTAATGTTTATGTCCATAGATAACAATGGAACATGCAACTTCATGCCAAAAACTGCTATAGAGCTCAGTCATTGACTATGTTATTGTAACTTGTTTTCAATTTCAGGTAGTTTACCCAAATACCATAATGATCATGATTTTAGTTTACTTTTAGGAAGGAAACCTAGTAGCTCAAGACCCTCTAGTTGATTCCTCATGGTGTAAACTTCACTAACATTGTTCACTACCATATTGCTTAGTTTTCTAGTAAAAATTATGATTATTTTTAACAATACTCTACATACTATCTAACTCATGAAGCCTCTCTTCAATAAAATTTACCCTTACTAATGATGATTGGCCTAGACAATGGAAAACCTTTACATCTGACTTGCTGGCTTTATACTTATGAGCATTCTGACCCATCTGGGTCAGATTTTCAACTATAAGCCCTGGATCAATCCCTCATGTCTATGTGTGTGCATGAGTGTATGTGTTGGCCACCTCAATGTCTGTCTAATGTTCACCTGGAATATACATAATGTCTGTCTATGTTGTATATCATCCTTCCCCCTGCTATATATAATCTCCCCCACCCAACAGATTCTTTTTCAAGCCCTTTACTCTCTCAACCCTGGCATCAACTTGCTCCAGAGTATGTTCAAATATCACCCTGATGACTTGATAACAACAGCAACAACCTGCTTTCAGGGCAGGGTTCTCTGCATTGCCAAATAATGGTGAGATGAAACCAGAAGACGCTCCATATCACTCTGACATAAGATCTGTACAAAACCAGGCTTTCTAACTACAGAAACCTGACTGCAACAGCTGTGATTGTGAAGAGCTTTTACTGGGACCACAGAGAAAGACTTTGGGTTTAGACAACTTATTATGCCTAGAGTCTGTAGTGGTTCTTATGCCAGGATGCTTCAATGTTTTTAGGCCAAAGATTTTTCCTTTCTATTCTCCCCATATTTTTCTGTACTTAGGCACACATACACAATAACAACAACTGCCATATACACACATTTTTATTATTTATTGTATATTTTATCTCTTATCTTTTAAATTGGGCTCCTTTTCTTTTCATAAAACTTTGGGACACAGATTCTTTCACTTTTTCATAAATTCTCACATTTTTCTAGAAATGAATAAAGTCTGGGGGCAAGAGGACAACTAATTTTGGATGTGTTGGCGGGGAAATAAATAAGCACAGAACTAAATATCCAAGCCAAAAATAGGTAATAGAATAAAGATAATAGAATAAAAGGATCTGAACAATCTAAATTTAAAGGGCCCTGTTATACTGGCAGGCTAGGGGAGAAATGGTGGTGGGATATGATGCACTCTGGGTCCAGTGGTGGAGGGAGGTTGACACCAGTGGTGGGAGGGTCCATGACTCATTATATATCTAAAATTCAACTACCTATGAAGGACTCTGTAGGGCACAATTGTTTTAATAAAATAAAATAAAATAAAAATGTGCTTAGATCACAAACTCCTGTGATGTAGGATTCTTCCCCCGCTTCATTTTGTTTGCTTGGTAAAAGTTATTTTGTATTTTGACCTGCTTTTTTTCCTCAGGTTTTTTTTCATTTATTTAAAATGTTAACCCTCTTAAATTCAACTTTGCTTCTTTGGGCAGCTTTGGATTTCTTGAAGCTAGTATAATCAGCTAGTGTAACTCTGAGTCTGCCTTGCTGACAGGCTATGTTTCTTACTGGACTCTTTTTAATGTACTAGGGCAAGACCACTTAGTTTCAGGTTTGACATGAAGCCATAGGACTAAATTTTGGATTAAGAGGAGGTATAGGATCTGGGGACTTTATGATATTTGGGGGGAACAGAGAGAGCTGACCACTTCTCAAATCTATTCCATGTAACGTTTTATATTCTGCAGTTTCTTTGGTTTTTGTTTTCAGTTGCCTACGAGTAACAGAAAATGCCTAGCAACCAAGGTGAAATAGTTAATCCTCATATATTCTTTTCTTTTAAAAAAATAGTTCTATATGTCCTTATCTGGAAATTACTGTATAAGCTAATCTTAATATAACTTGAATATAATTACAGTATAAGCTACTCTTAATATCACTTGAAAATAAACTTTAATACAGAACCCCTTTTCAATACCTATCATAATTCTATAACAATACAAGAGAGACAGAGAACAAGGAGGCAAAGCTTCATTGGTTGCTTCTATTTAAATGCTGTTTCCTCAGATCCTTAAAACTGAAAAAGTCTTGCTTCACTTTTGTAAGAAGGTGAGTTCATTTTCTATAAATTCTATAAATGGTTGGTAGTTGGACTGTAACCTGTGGAATCTTATAAGTTTGAATCATTTTTTAAGACCTGTAAAAAACAAACAACAAACACACAAGACTTTTTTTCTTGTCATGATGTTTCTCACCCATATGCCATTTATTTGGTGCTTCCAAATCATGAATACCAATTGAATAAAGAAGTGCTTTTGGTGGTAGATATACCAGAGGAGATACAGGCTAAATATCAGTGAACCTTACACTGCTCTTGCCAAAGTTCTGTGAGTGAATGGGGAAGGTTCATGGAAGACATACTAACTAAAACAAAAGATTTTTCATAGAGGACAACTGATCTCCCAGTCAAATTCCCATGTGATATCATTTGAGTGAATACACTGGTTCTAGGCTCTATTTCTCCAATACATTAGGCTTCGACATTTTAGGCAAGGAATGCACCAGAAGGAGACTTGATAGCAATTCACATTTACTGGGTTTTGGCACACCTACCTACTTACCTACCTACCTACCTACCTACCTACCTACCTACCTACCTACCTACCTACCTACCTACACACACACACACACACACACACACGCACGTATAGTCACATGCAATAATTATTTGCTAGCCAGACCCACCTATTCACTTCTAAAGCAAGTTACATGGGAAACTAGTAGTGTGTAATATCAACCACAATTAGATGATGTCAAAATTTTATGGATACTTTGGATCCTCTTATTTAGCAAATCTCTTCCCTTCTGACAATGCGTGGATGAACTCTCCCAAAGTTTTCTCTGTTTCTTTTCTTTTCTCTTATCCATAAAACCTCCTACTTTTCACATGACTTTCAAACAAGGTTTAATAGTTTCATTGAAATAAAAACATAGTTTGAATTTTTGCAATTAACTCAATTGCAATCTCATTTTTATCTCACTTAACCTTCTTGAGATTGTCCCTAGTAGCCTTAGTTGGACTTTTGTTACGTTCCTGGTTCTCTGCCACATGTTCATGGCATTTGTAAGTCTGTTCTCAAAGATGGCTGCTCAATTACCATGGTTTGGATATTTCAATATCTTTAATTTTTAGTAATAATGACATTTGAAAGATCTTCAAAGGTAGGTTATGCATTCCCACATATTATTCCCATTAATTAATGGAATATCTGTATTATGTATCTTCTTATATTCTTATTATAGAGCAATGGCTCCTTTAAAAAGAGAACAGTCTGTATTCAGAGCAGGTTAATCCTGCTATGTTCTGGAAACCTGGCAGAATCATTAATAAGGAAACCAGTTGTGTGTAGATTTAAATTAATCAGCAAGCATCCAGCACCTAGAAACCTAAGGGGAGAAAAGAATCTTTCTCCTTGAAAAGAGAAAATATACTCCCCTCTCATTGGGAAAACCTACACGCACACATACATACAGGGAATCATGGAAAACAGGCATATGGTGTGGTCATAATCTTTTCTCCCTTGTGGTTTGTGTCAAGCTGTGTGAAAGAAAAAGTTTAAGTCTCTGAAAGATGAATTGCACCCTCAGCAGGATGATTTCAGATTCTAAAGGATGGTGCTACTAAGGTGGATTAGATTCTCCATTGTGGAGAGAGCTATTTCAACTTCAAGTCCAAGCACACAGGGAACCCAGTACAAAATTCCATATTAAATTATGTGAAAGTAATGTCAGGTATGTAGGGAAAGTATGTCAAGAAGTAGGGAAGAGAGTTAAACAGACTTCAGATAAACTGGGGTTTTCCTTTTACCACCACAACCAGCAAGGCACTCTCTATAAGTGCATAAAGATTATGGCTCAGATGAATTCTAATTTCAGCAGTCTGATCTTCTTAGTTAAGGCAAATGGAAAACAGGATCAATAATAAATTATGGGCATAAGACATGTAAGAAAGTTGTTTTAGGTTCTAAATGTTTTTTGTTTTGTTTGTTTGTTTGGATTTTGGTTTTTGGGCTACACCCAGTGACACTCAGTTGTTACTTTTGGCTATTCGCTCAGAAATCACTCCTGGCTAGGGGTACCATATAGGACACTGGGAATTGAACCCAGGTCCATCCTGGCTCAGAGGTGTGCTATCACTTTGGACCCTCTGTTTAAATTTCATTTAATACAGAGACTCAAGGTAAGGTAGACTTCTATTTTAAAGTAAAACATAATTGATAGAGATGTCAGGAGTCACCAACATATCTTTTGTTAATTTTAGTTTATTAAAACCATGTGCTTTACAAAGTCCTTCACAGTTGGATTTCAGATATACAGTGAATCAGGGCCATTCCAACTGCCAGTGTTGACCTCCCTCCAGCAATGTTCCAAGAGTGCATTTTATATGACCACCATTTGCTCCCTGGCCTACCAATATAATAGGCCCATTTTAAGTTTGAATTGTTATGATCTGGATGTCTTGATTCTATTGTTGTTAACATTGGCTTAGATGTTTATTTCTGTCCTTTCCTTTCTCCATTATGCACCTGAGACCACTTGGCCCCTGGCCCCCATCCTTTTTTTTTCTTCTTATTTTCTTCTTAATTTTATTAAAAACATGCAGAAATATGAGGTAAAACAAAATAATCCATGTCTCAAGGTTCTATAAAATAAGCTGGAGCCCCTATCTAAAAGATAAAAAGGGAAAAAAAGAGGTGGCAGTTTTTTGCATAGGCACAGCAAAAGTTGGGGGAAATATAAAAGAAAAACCATTGGCCTAAGAAACTGAGTGTTCCCACCCATGAAACACCCTACAATAAGACCACATTACAGGCTCCAAACATACTAAGTAGCCTAACCCCAAAGTCTTTCTTCATGGTCCCAGGAAAAGTTCTCATCAATCATGATTATCACAGTCAGGCTTCTGTAATTAGAGATCTAGGTTTTAGCACAGATCCTATGTTGAAGTCAGAATGTTATGGAGCATCTTCTGGTTTCATATCACTGTTACGTAGCAAGGCAGGGAAACCTGACCTGAAAACAAGTTGTTGCTGTTTGCAAGTCATCAGGTAGTCATATTAACCCACCCTAGAGCAAATTGGTGCCAGGGCAGAATTAGGGCCTTTCCAGGTAGAAGTTCAATTCCTGTTGCTGGTGCAGAAAACCATGACAGTTCCAAAGAAGGAATCCAAAGTTCGGAGTGAACAACCAATGTATGATTGACATAAGTCAAGTCACTATGACAAATTTCAGGATCAAAGGCTCCTCTGCAAACATACCTTATATTACATATCTTATGTTATGTAATCTAAAGTTACACATTATTTAGTTCTCTGTAATGTCCATTCTTACTTGTTACTATGCACTTTTATTTTATTTTTTTAATTTTTTAAACATTTATTTATTTAAGTTCTTGGGTCACACCCAGCAGTGCTCAGGGGTCATTCCTGGCTCTATGCTTATAAATTACTCCTGAAAGGCTTAGGGGACCATGTGGGAGATCAGGAATCAAACCCAGGTCTGTCCTGGGACCATGTGCAAGGCAAATGCTCTAATGCTGTGCTATTGATCTGCCCCTATGGACTCTTATTTTAAAGGCATACATTAATTAAAAAATATGTGGCAGTATCTTTGACTTTAGGCAATATATGAGAAATTTGTCTATAAACCACAATGGCATTATACAATGCATAAAATACTTAGTGTTAAGTGCAACAATTAGTGCCCTGGGGCCAGAGTGATAGTACAGCAAGGAAGATATACTTCCCTTGCTTACTTGTGGTCAACCAATTTGCAATCTCTGGCATACCATATAGTTTCTTAAGCCTACCAGGAGTGGTGGTTTTGAGTGCAGAGTCAAGAATAACCCCTGAGCACTACTTCATCACTTCATGTGGCCTCAAATAAAAAAAATAATTTGCACCCTCATAAGAAAGTTTACTAAGATTTTTTTACTTTATAGGCCAATGTTTCAGAAGAGCAGATAGAAGAAAGATATCTACCTTGCCAAGGTCCAAAGTTTTGGGGGTATTCAAATCAATTTGGAAATGCTAGGAAAGTAGAAAGTACTACTCAAGGCAGGTTCTTCCCATTTGCTTTGTTGTGGTTTCTGAGTTACCTACTGACTGAAGTGTTCCTTCACCTGTGGCTTCATGAGTTGGTCACTCATTTGGTTTTGGTGAGTTGGGGTTCTACTCTTGATAAATAATGTCTAAGGATTGCTCAATAAGGGAGGTAGTTTAGGAATGGGACTCATGCATGTCAAGACTTTCGCCACTAAGCTTTCAGAGTAGTTTTATATTTAGCACAGAACTGTCATGTATTCCTAATCCTATTACTATCTCTATGGACTTGGGGTCGTTGCTTCTTTTCCAAGAACCTCAGTTCCTTCAACTATTAAGTAATACAATAGGACATGACAGGCACTGCATGAAATCTGGCAAGGAGGTGGAATAGTGCTAGCTGTGAGATTCATGCTGTGTTCCAATGGACCCTCTGTCTCCTTTCATCCTGGGAGAGAAGACATTGGTCCCTTAGGTCATCAAAACAGCTCTACTTTTATCTGATTTAATTAGTCTTCTGAATAAACCATGCTTTATTGAAAGTCTTTTCCAACTAAGAAGAAAACTGCTGTTTGGGAAACCATGGGATTAGATCACTTATAATTTACTTTCAGAAGTCCACAATTGTGTTTCTATTTTCATTTTTAGCTGTTGTTCCTGTTGTTCTTGCAAACAGTGCAGGAGTGGCACCACCCCCACTGGTGGCGGCACACTTACAGGGCAGACACAGAACTTGAGAGAAAATGTCAGCTCTTGGAAAACTGCCTAGCTTTGCAAATCTAAATGAGTGCACTGGTGGAAAACATACCAAGCCTTTATTTAGGTCAGGCTAATTGATCAGCAAAGGTGAGCCTCTACTCAAGAAAGAATGTTTGTATAAATGTTTATACCCTGATCATCAAGAGTCATACCCTGGTCATCAAGATGTTGGTGACATCATCATATTAAAGTGATATCATCACTTTATTTTTGTCAACTATTCCTTTGATAGGAGTAGTTTGGACTTTGCATAAAGGCAAAGCATACACAGAGGAAGATAACACAGCATCAGTTTTAAACAGTAAAGGTGCACAGGGGGCCGGGCGGTGGCGCTGGAGATAAGGTGCCTGCGCTAACCTAAGACAGACCGCGGTTTTGATCCCCCGGTTCCCCATATGGTCCCCGGTGCCTGTCAGGAGCGACTTCTGAGCGAATAGCCAGGAGTAACCCCTGAGCGTCACTGGGTGTGGCCCAAAAACCGAAAAAAAAAAAAAAGAGTAAAGGTGCACATTATTCATTTAGCCAACTTTTCCCAAACTCTTTCATTTCAAGAAGTGTCCTGTAACCCTTTTACGATAGCTGTATGGATTTTCTTACAAGGCTATCTCAGTCAATTCTATAATTTAACTCTGATTTAAATGATAATTTGAAAATCTTCTAAGAGCTTTTCAACCTTAGGAAATTTTTGTTTTAAGAGGAAAAATGTGACATGCATTTTTCCCCCTGTAGATAAATTCATCATATTTATGGCTTCTGGTAACAGTTTTTTCAGACTGTTGTAGACAAAAATGGCAGGCTCGATTCTAATATGACTGCAGATGTTTTAGACGTTGTATTAGATGAAGTACAATATACATAGACAAATGTAAATATTTAAAACATATTGGATGTTTTCTTTATTCAATATCATATAACCTCCATGTTCTATATTACAAATCTTCCATAAATATTTTGTACAAAAGAATGTTAAGCACTTAGACTAAAACAATAGCAAAGTAGTTTTGGGGAGAAATTTTCTTGCTTATTAATATTATGCTCTTATCTCTTTCCTTCAGTCCCACACAACCTATAAGGCTGACATGGTTGTTATTTTAAATTGCTTCTTAGCAGCTCTTGCTCTAAGACTTGCAATATCTATTAAAAATCTTAATGAGGAGGATTACAAACCCTGGCAAAGATAAACAACATAAATGTTTCGATTAAAATGGATAAACTTAAATGGGATTTAAAGCTGGGATAGCAGTGCCAGCAGGATAAAAATGTATTTCCTCTTAAAGTCAAACCTCTGCCATTTCATTATGGGGTCTAGAAGTGTATCCTCAACACTTCCAAGAAAGGGCCAATTTCACTACATGGAGTTTGTTAGCATATTTCTCCTCTTTACAAAACAATAACAACAAAAATATTTCTCTTGTGTTTTGAGTGCTGAAGTATTTCACATAAAATTTTACGTTTGTGGGGGTTTGGGCATTTAAGAACTCTTACTTGTTGTATATGGAGAGCATATGGCTAATTTATCTTTAATAATGTTATTTTACTATTGAATTTAAGTGGTAATTTTGAGCTACACAATGAGGGAGATTCTGAATAAACCCCAAATTTGACTTGTTTATATGAATACACACAATAAATATATATTTGCAAGTATGCAAAGTTTAATTAAAAAGCTTTGAATTTTACATGATGCATTTATCACCTGATTTTTATGGAATTCTCATGTAGTCAATAAAAGCATAGTAAACAGTAGTAAAAATTATTATAACAATGCTACCTTCTTATATAATAGATACTTTATGAATACTTTGGGGGCATAAAGTTAATTTAGACCATATTCAGCAGTGCTTAGCATGAATACTTTTAAAGTCTAAGAAAAGCAGGATGTATGATGATGATGTGCATGATTTAGTCATAATTATATCTAAAAATAATAGAAAAAGAAAGAGGCTAAATATATAATTTCAATATTATAGAAAACAGATTTTTTTTTTTTTGGTTTTTGGATCACACCCGGCAGTGCTCAGGGGTTACTCCTGGCTCCATGCTCAGAAATTGCTCCTGGCAGGCACGGGGAACCGTATGGGGCACCGGGATTTGAACCGATGACCTTTTGTATGAAAGGCAAATGCCTTACCTCCATGCTATCTCCTGGGCCCCAGAAAACAGATTTTTAAAATTGTCATTACCACATAATATTCTTCCAAACCCTCAGAGCATATATCAGCATTCTTTTATAATGATAATAGTTTGAGTTATGTTTTCTTTTACAAATCTAGATAGTTTGGTAGGGTAAGGTAGTTTAAGGATCCAAGATTGGTTTCTACTGGCATTTGGGGCAAATAATCAATCAATAAATTGAGTTGAGTTTGTGAATCTATCTTATTCTCAGTAATTATCAAGTATCGAAGAGAATATAGAAGTGATAAGGCATTATCAAGATCCTCTTGGTTGATCCATTGTGGTAATCAATGTTACCCATTATTCACGACCTGGCTGATTCATTTGTATTGATCTCATTGATCCTAATTCTTTTAGCACTTCAATCCAGCATCTTTTGCTCATGCATCTCCTTTATATGGCTTCTAGATTGGACTTCTGCCTCATTAAACTCACACGCCCTGTTCTTCAATCCCACAAATCTGCTAGCAGTTTTCTAAAAGTGTTTTCTCTAAACATTTTTGTTTTCTCCATCTTAAAATGACCTTCCAAACTCTCTTCTCTTTTCTGTGAACTCTGTTATGTTTCAAAGGTTGGCTCAAATATCAACTCCTTTGGAAAGCCTTCTCAGACCTTCTTAGGTAAAATTAATCATCTTTACCTCTGTTTCTGTTTCACTGGTGTTAACCTCTTTTTTCCCCTAACATTTATCTTGGTGCTTTGATTATTTGTTTCCCTTGGTAGAATTCATCTACAGCACATTCCTTGAAAAACAGGAAACACTGTTTAGACATATAAACCATCACGTTATGAGTCTCCACATAAAAACTCTGCTCTGAGGCTGAAGTCAGTTTTCAGGACAAGCTCTGTGTGAATAAAGCAAAACTAAGTTCAGAAACTATTAGAAGCAATATAAATCTTATTAAAGACTTTGAGCGAGGAATGAGAGCTTAAGTCTAAACATATAATAACTAACAAGTCAATTTTTAGGAAATTTTTGTTTCTTTGCTTCTTTCTTTTTTTTTTTTTTTACATATTTCTTGCTCAACTTTTTCTAAGCAAAGAGGAGTTAACAGAAATCTTATATCTGTAATTGTGTAGGTAGTTATGGCTATGGACACAGACTTTAAAAGTTTAACTGTTTTGAAATGGCCACACAAGAGTTGGGATATTTATAATTCCTCTCCCCTTGTTCATGGTATTTTTGGTTTACAATGCATAACTGGAAGTCCCATCTCTGTGTTCCTGTGCTTTCCTTTTTCAGTGCAGCATCTTTCATCTTAACTGGAAAAATATCAACTATCAACTCATTCTTCAGGTTGTCTAGGATGCCTTATCTGAAGTTGTTCCTTCTCTATTCCTAATATAAAATTGAATTTAAGTGGGAAAAATGTCTTTACTGAAAGAGAAAGGTATGAGCTAAAAAGCAGTAGGACAGTGAACATGTTTCTTTTTTCCCACAGTTTCTGGGCCATACCCATTAATGCTCAGGGGTAACTGCTGGTTTTGCACTCAGGAATTCGTTTTGGAGCTGCTGGAGGACTATATGAGATGTTCGGGATCGAACCTGGGTTGACCACATGCAAAGCAAACTCCCTAGCCACCATAATATCATTCTGGCCCAGTGAGCCTGTTTCATGCTACATTTTGGAAAAAAACTCACTAGATAACAAAAGCAAACTAGCACATTCTGGTTTGTGAGCTTCTCAAAGTATGCAGGATCATCAGCATTATTGTCTGCATATAATGATAATTTAATACTAATGTTAAATATTAATACACTCTACTTTTTGATTATTTTTGATTTTTCAGAGTATTATCAATAGACTATATTTGATCCACCACCTTTCCTTTTTTTTTTAGAAATTTCATTTTAGTGAAAAAGATCTAATTTCTTTCTTTATATGTCTATATCTATTACTATTTTCAGTGGCCTACTTGGTCTCCAGAATTGTTCAAAATGATTCTGCTATGTCATCCAGTGTATAGGGTTGTGAGTTTTTGTTTGTTTGTTTTTTGTGGGGTACATTTATAGTGCTAAGGGAAGTGTAGGACATTACTGGATTAGGAGGACTTAACCAAGATATCCCACATGCAAAACATGCACTTTAGATCTCTGTACTATCTTCTCTTCTCTAGTATCTGGTAATTGAGAAAGTAAGAGAGTGTCTGAAAATTGAGAATGTAAAATACTATACAGTTTCTTTCTCTACTTCCTGACTAAAGTGAACAGTAACAATGAAAACTAAAAGTAATTTAAAAAAAACAAATGTTTACATACTTAATCTAGAATATACTAAAATTTTGGATGATTGAATTTCTTTTCACTTTCTGGATTCTGGTATGCCAACTACAATCTCATTCCGTAAGTCAATGTTCTGGCTTTTATAAAATTTAATAAATAATAACTATATTTATATCATTAAAATAATCTTATAGCTGAAGAGATACTACAGGGTTAAAGCATTTATATGTAGGTATCCATGACTTTATCTCCAGTACCATATGATTCCCAAGTATTGCTAGGACCAACTCTCAAACACTGTAGAGCCAGGAGTAGGACCTAAACAACACTGAGTATGACCCAAACTCAAAAAAAAAAAAAAAAAGGCACTTAAAGGTCTTTTTGTTCTTTTGGCTTTTGGGCCACATGAAGTTGTGCTCAGGATTTACTCCTGGCAGTGTTCAAGTGAATCCATGTTAGCTCTGTACAAGGTAAGTGCCTTGCCCTCTGTACCTCCAGTCTCTCTGATCCAATAAAAAACATTTTCTATTTTTTCTAATGCTCAAGAGTTAGAATATTACATTTTTGGACTATAGTTGCTTTAGCTTCAATTACTTTAACATTATGTACAAATTGGCCATAGCTGAATTGACAAAACAGAGAGATCCTTTCCTATGTTGTTTGGCTTTTATGGGAAGGGTGATAGAAGTTGGGCAACATCCA
>PVKC010002200.1:0-44907 GCA_004027635.1 Crocidura indochinensis | reverse complement strand
AATTTTATTTTTTCCCCATAGAATTAATTCCTTTCCAATTTATCCTACTCTAGGGCCCGGGAGATAGCATGGAGGTAAGGCATTTGCCTTTCATGCAAAAGGTAATCGGTTCGAATCCCAGTGCCCCATATGGTCCCCCATGCCTGCCAGGAGCAATTTCTGAGCATGGAGCCAGGAGTAACCCCTGAGCACTACCGGGTGTGACCCAAAAAAAACCAATTTATCCTACTCCCTAACTTGTCCTGGTAATTACCAGATTGGCCTAATAGTCTGATGATGTTCTTAGCCTTATATTACTGCAACTTGATCTTTTTTTAATATTTATTTTTATCATTCATAAATTCTTATTTTTTTTTAATTTTTGGGTCACACCCAGCAGCACTCATGGGTTACTCCTGGCTCTACACTCAGAAATCGCCTCTGGCAGGCACAAGGGACCATATGGGATGCCAGGACTCTAACCACCATTCTTCTTCATGCAAGGCAAATGTCTTACCGTCATGCTATTTCTCCGGCCCCCCCATTTATAGATTCTTATTTTAAAGTTGTTTTACAGTATGTTGAAGTTTCTTAATACTCAAATTTTCCACATAGTCTAAGCATACAAGAAGAGTTTATGTTTAACACCACTGTTAATAGGATTTTGATTTTGGAAGTGACTATGCTAAATCATTTTTAAAAATATAAATTTTTAAGACTATTCTTTCTTTTAAAATTGTATTCTACGTACCTATATACCTGGTGTTTTCTCCAGGCCTACTGTATCCTTATACCCTTTGAGATTTAGCCCTGTCAACCCCATGTTAACTCAGAAGGATTTTTCTTTGTAATCATTGAGAAGATGTGGAAAGGTGAATTGTCATATCATAAATTAACCCACATTTTATTAGACCAATCTTTATTTTCCTTTTTCAATAGTCAGGACAAACTGAATTTACAAAATATGATTAGAGTAGTTTGCTTAAATTTATAGTCTCTGATTAAGTACAGATATTATGCAAAACATGTTGAGTCCCAGAGCTATCTACATGGATAGCACTATTACTTAGTATTATTTCTGCTTTCAAATAAAGAAAACATGTGTCTTTGCAGAGTGCCCAAAATAGCTGTAGAATTAAGAAATCTCAACCTAGGAAAAAAAATAGAATAAAAAATCCATATATATCCTGAACAACACCACACAGAGTAGAGGTCTAAAAATTGCAGTGTAACAGTTAAGTGAAAAAAAACATGATTTTTGTTTTAAAAAAAGAAACAATAAAATTAAACCAGCATTAATTAATGCTTTCAGAGATGCATATCTTTTCTGGAGATTTAAAAAAGAAGCACAATGATATAATTAGCAGTAAAATAAAATTCAAACATAACACTAAAAATAATAAACAATGAGCTGATGCAGTATATTTTTGGTATGAGTTGTTTTGAAGTCACACCTAGTGGTGTTTGTGAGACCATATAATGCTGATGCTATTAGGGTTGGGGTTGGAGGGTGTTTAAACCCATCCTTTTTGTATGCAAAGCAAGGTCCCAGATTAGCTTTGTCTGACCACTGGAAGAGTTTCTAAGTATCTATAATCTTCCAGATACAGTGCAAAGCATTAGTGAAAAATTCTGAAAATAAGAGTCTCACTCAAGCAATTTTCAAGCTACAAGAAAGTTTATGGTTAATAATACAGGCTCTAGGACAGAGAGATATTAATGGGCATAGGTTGCTGGACTTGCACACTGTCAGTATTGTTTCACTGCCCAACACTGCACATGAACTGTTGAGAACTATCAAGAGTGATCCTTGAGTGTAGTGCCAGGAGAAAGCCCCTTGTACTCTCAAGCATGGTTCCAAAATCAATCAACTGACGAATGAAATCAACAAAATACAGACTGGGTTCTGTGTTATCCTAGTTCAACCACTTCTAGGTTCTATCACTTACCGTTGTATAGTTTATAGGGAAGATACTTTGTCTTTATTCCTGTCTTTATAGTGGAAATAATTAAAGTCATTCAGAATGATGCCTGGATCATACAGCAGATTAGATACCAAGACAATATTTTTGATGGCCAGTATCAATATTTTTGATAGGGATAACTTATGTCTCTGTGTTTAATTTTTTTGTTTGTTTGTTTTGGGGTCATACCTGATGACACTCAGGGGTTACTCCTGACTATATGCTCAGAAGTCGCTCCTGGCTTGGGGGACCATATGGGATGCCAGGGGATCGAAAACCCCAGTCCATCCTAGGTTAGCGCATGCAAGACAGATGGCCTACCATCTGTACCACCACTCCAGCCCCTCTATGTTTCATTTTAAGTTGAGCAAGGGCAATAATTACTAAGAAGAGTCTATGTCTCAGGCTATTAGGTTGCAAGTTAAATGCCAAGTAATAAGGACCATATCAAAACAGGAAGCTTTTCAGTTTATTTTTAGGTAGGAAATTCATTAAGAAGAAATGTACCATTGTTATTATTTATTTATTTATTTATTATTTTGCAAGGTTTGGGGGTCAAACCTCTTAGTGCTCTTGGAATGTTCAAGAGACCATAGGTATTGCTGGCAATCAATCAATACCAGACAAGTGCCTTTCTGCTATACTATATTTGTAGCTCACAAATGATAATTTTTTAATTAAAAAGTAACCAGCAGACTATAACATGCTATTAAATAGCAATACAATTCTAAGTCATTATGGAGGTAGTACACTGCATTCTCGAAAGAATAAGCAGAAGGACCAGTATTTTGAGATCTTACTGCTAATCCAATTATACAAATGATCTACTATGGGAAGAATGACTTAGTGGTTGTAAGGTGACTTGGTTTTCTTTTAGTTCTGAGTCCACACAGTTTCAGATCTGGGGTTACATGCCTATTAGATGACTGAGCAGTCAAGAAAGTTTACTGTCCTGATGTCAGGGTTCTAATTTGTCAAACCATCTCCTAATTGTGGTTGTGTTTACTAAAGCATCATTAATCTGGGCAAGGCCAAAGAGGACATTCAGTTGGATTGATTCCTGCATTCTGTATGCTGAGCAGTGCTGAAGCAGAGGGACCTTGAAATTCCCTTCCACTCACATAGGTATCATTATGCTAAATACAAGTCTGTTCCCTGTTTGAATCATTCACACATCAAGAGAAGCAAACCATGGACAGATTTAATTAATGTTTTTTTCCCTTCAAGCAACAGCATGACCAGCGTAAGAACTCAAGGGTTTAAAAAATAGAATATGTCTATTTTGCTAATGTGATGACGTTGGCATACCAGGGCCATTTCCTGAGTATCTTTGTATACTTTCTCTCCTCTTCACTCTAAATTTGTCCACACATATGTATTCTGAAAATATGCATGTAGGATATTAAAGTCCAACCTTGCTTTCCCTCCTATTCTTCTCATTATCTTTCATAAAAGTTTAACATTTTTATGAACTTGAATATGCTTTGCATCTAACACTGACACATTCTTATTATTGGTTATTATAGGATAATACATACACTAATGCTAACTCCAAGCCACTATCAATGTAACAAGAATGCTGACGAAATTACTTGAAATTTTAACATCTTAAAAAAAGTACCTAAGGAGAAAACAGAAACGTTGCTGGATAGAACTGGGACACTTGTGAAGATATGAGTGCTTGAACACAGTATCCCTGAAATTCAATCAAAAATAATTTTGTGGCTTTGTGATTCATACTGATTTGATCATTTAATTAAAGTAAAATCATCAACACTGATGGAGATAACGGTGGAGTAGCTCTGTAAAATGACAGCAACACTAATATAGAAATGGTATAGGGGTTTCACAAGACCAGCTAGTTTGATCACTTACACCACATGTGGACCCCCAATCACCTCCATGAGTAAGCCCTGAGCAATGCTACCTATAGTCTTGAATCCAACCTCCTTCCCCACCAAAAGAATTCTAAGTTCTGATATTTCAATACTTGTAAACGTATTCTTAAAATTAATTAATAATGCTATCAGAACCAAGATGCATGCTTTTCCTGCTGGTGATCCAGGTTTGATGCCTGGAAGAACAGATGAAAACTGTGCCAGGGTAGTCCTTAAGCACTGCCTACCATGCGTGGGTTCAAAACAAAAACAAAAGTGTCCTCAATACATTTGCTTGCTTTGGGGTAACATCTGGCGGTGCTCAGGGGTTACTCCTGGCTCTGTGCTCTGGAATCACTTCTACTGGACTTGGGAGACCATATGGGATGCCAGAGCAATACAGAACTCAGGACGGTTGAATGTAATGCAGTGTACTATTTACTGTCCTACCCATGTGCTATTATTCCAACCTCAGTATCTTTATTTTTGAGAAAAAATATAAACAATAAAACAAAAAGCCCTGCATTAGATGACTAGTGTCTATATTAAATGTTGCCTTTGACCCTCAAAAAATGTACAGAACTTTCCTGTCTATGAATGAAGAAAGCCCTCCGATATTTCCACGTTTCTGGAATGGCATGTTCTATAGAAAGAATCATCTCTGACTTGAATCATTAGGCATCTCTTTGTACATTAGCTTGTACCACTTTCTATTTAGCTTTGTAGTCTACCTCTTAGTATTTGTATCTGGCCCTAAAATTAATCCAGTAACTACACTTGTTGACTCCCCACTTTATACCCATCAGACAAGACACATGAGCTTCCAGACATCTCTGCACTTGCCTATTTGAAGAATTCCTGATGCCTACTTTTCTTCCCCTTCTTTCCTTTCTTTAGATTCTATGAGCAGTATATGGTAAAGAGTGTAGCTGTCTTGCAAAGTGGCATCGCTAGTTCTGACCTTGCACACATATTGTACTCTATTTCTGCACTTCCAATTCCTCATGTCACCTCAGATAGCCCCAATGAATACAAACTAAACTACGTAAAACCAAATTTATCATCTTCTTACCATCTCTTCACCATGTTTCCAAGGGTAAATTATGCACATTTCAACTTGTCACTGCTCAGAGCCATTGAACTACTGTTGATTATTTTCCTCCTCTTATCCTTGATAGCCAGTAAGAATTATTGATTCTCTCAAATGTCTGAGTCATCTTTATTTTTCACTGTTCTTGCAAACTCCCTAAATGAGAGACAGTTATTATCTTCTATTTAGTACATTTTATGTACTGGATACATTGCATCAATCTCTGTCCCCACATTCTACTGGGTATACTGCTAAGCAAGGAGACACCTGGGCAGATAACTCTAAGTTAGCTTAATAAGCATTCATATGGCTCCAAGATTTTTTGTTTGTTTGTTTTCCAAACAGAGAGAGAGAGAGAGATTTTAAAAGCAAAAATCACAATATTTCCCAGACTCCAGCAACTCTAATTTTCTGTGAGTTAACTTCTACCAAGTCCTTTTTGGTTGTTTTTGTTTTGTTTTGTTTTGTCTGTTTTTTGGGTCACACCCGGTAGCGCTCAGGGGTTACTACAGTCTCTAGCTCAGAAATTGTCCCTAGCAGGCTCGGGGGACCACATGGCATGCTGGGATTCGAACCACCAATCTTCTGCATGCAAGGCAAACACCTTAACTCCATGCTATCTCTCTGGCCCCTTCTACCAAGTCCTATCTGCAGTACAGGAGCCCTGTTAACAAGTGGAGTGACCTAAGGAGCTGGATATTAGAGGCACAGGTAATTAAAGAGCAGCTGGAAGATTCTGGAGTTCAGGTCCAAAATAGAGGTGCAATGAGTGGAATTGGGAGAGTGGTGGTATTTTGATAGCTTGGTCATCACTCTTGCCTATCATATCACAACTCCCTTTTACCCAAATCTCTAGTGTGTTATGAGCAACTAAGAACACAAACACTCTTTACATCAACCCTCAATTCAGTAACTATCAAAGCCCATCCTGGTGACAATATTTTGAAAACAGAATTATTTTGTAGGTAGTTACAGTAATGATCAATTTTACAGTGCTTATGTACAAAATGCTGTATAAAAACCTAGCCTCTTAGTATCACATTAAAGACCCCAATTTTCTGGCTCTAGGCACTCTACCAGGATTATTCTTTTTTTCTGCTACAGGGCTTTGGCTCATACCTTTCTACTTATGGGAAATGCTTTTCTCATTCAGTCAGGCAGAAATCCTAGTTATCTCTCAGAGCACAGATGTAGTGCCACCATGCCAGGAAGATGTGGTTTTCCTCTTAAATCTTTTCTAAATGTGACAGGATCTATTTTGTTCTTTCAGTATACATTTCCACATATACTTGGTTATTTAATGTATTTTTATATATATGAATAAGAATATAAGAATAAGCTTATTCTCATTATCTTAATTCTTTAGTGCATAAATTATATCAAATCTAATGAAAATACACATACAGAAAAAAAGAAAATACACATATAATTTATTGAGCACTTACTATATGCCAAATGTGAATACAGACACTCTCTCCTCAAACAAACCATGGGGTAATCATGATGCATTTTACAGATGTAAAATGAATTTCAGAGAGTTTAAAAGTCAGAGAATATGAAGGTTAATGTACTTGCCTTCCATTCAGCCAACTCTGGTTCAATTTCTGGCACCACATTGTCCTCTAAGTACCACAAGTATGACCCAAGCATAGAGCTGGGAGATCTGCATGAACATTTTTACATGTGGCCCTAACTTCTTCCTCTCACAAAAAGTTATAGCGCTTATTCTGGGTCAGGTGGCTCAATATTCATATTCTGATAAGACAGATGTCACATTGTATTCATACCTGGGTAAAATACAACACTTTTCACAATGATACTTCATTTACCTACTGACTGAATAATGAGAGAATTACTTTTCAGAGTGTTTATTATTTGTTTGTTTGTTTTAGGACCACATCCAGAAAGCTCAGTGGTGACTTCTGGCTCTGTGCTCAGAAATCACTCTTGGCAGTGCTTCAGCGACTATAATGGCATGCCAAGAATTGAAGTTGGGTTGGGTCATGAGTTGGCTGGACAGATGCAAGGCAAGCGTCCTATTCTGCTGTACTATCTCTCTAGCCCCAGATCACTTTCTTTTTCAGAAAAAAAAATTCTTAAACATTTTCTATTTTGCCATAATCTATACACTGCTAAGCATTTTTATTGTTCTCCTCAACTACTACTCTCTTCAGGGACTTTACACAATTTACAGATAGAAAAGCACAAATCTGAAGATAGCTCAGAAACCAAACCTTGCAAGGGGTCATGAGTTTAAATCCAAAGAAGGCCCAGCACCATCCTGGCAGCTTGACTGGCTGTGATCCCAGCATTATCTGTGTGTCCCAGCTGCACTGCAACCAAGCTTATAGAAGCAGTCCTTTAAAAGAGGACTGAAGCCTCATTAATCAGTGTGATTGTGAGTGTGACCACCAAATGAACAGGGTTGACCACTGCAGTGATTCCTCAGGCAGCACAAGTAGATTGTGTGTGAGCACCACAACTAAAAGAGGTGTGACTCCCAGCAAAAAACACAACCAAATGGGGTTTACCATGGACAATGGGGGAGAGAGGGAGAAAAACTGAAGGGAAGGAACAATTCCATTTAGCATTTAAAAAAATCACACATATGCATACACAGGTAGTGTGCCTGCCTTGTATGTGGCCAACCTGGGTTTGATCCCTGGCATCCCATACGAGCTTGAGAACTTTTAGAAATGATACCCAAGCTTTGCTGGTAATGGTTCCAGAAAAAAGACAAATGCAAAATAAATAAATAAAAATAAAAATAAATAACCCAAACAAACAACAAATAAAACCTAAGTATATGAATCTAAGGATATTTGATTCATGAACACACAAACTTACAGTGCAACAAATATTTCTGACCTCAAAGATAGCAATGAATGGGAGAGAACTCAAGGAGATGACACATGCAAAATATTTTATGGTTTTTTTTTTTTTTTGGAGGGGCAGGAAGGATGCTTTTACTAAATCTGGTAAGGGTCAGGACTGACCCCTGGTGGTAGATGGAGAATTTATGCAGCACCAGAGTTTGATGCAGGGTTGTTGTTGAAGCAAACCACAAGCAAGGCAGACAGACCAATGTCTTACTACCTGAACCTATCTCTCTGATTCAGCCTCCCAATATTTTACACTTAAGAAAACTGTTAATAATGTTTATTATAATAGTAATAAACACATTTTCGTTAAGAGTAAAATTTCTAGTTTTCAGGAGGCTGTAGTGAATAAGCAATGGGAAATCTCAATGGATGTCTGAAAAGAAAAAGAAGAAAAATGAATCTGGACATATCATACAGAAGATAAGAGAATACTGATCACCATGTCAGTTTTCCCCTTACCAGCTCACACATAAGTCATTTAATGAAATAACTGCTTAGCAGTCTCTTTGGTTTTTCTTGTTACAGTTCCATGTTGCATAAGATACTCTTGATTAATTCTTTAATTACTCTTAATGTGCTCATTTTAGTTTATTATTTTTATTGGTGTCTACAGCAAATTTTCTCACACAAAATATTGGAATTAAGTTCAATATAATTGCCCCATATTATCACCACATTAAATTGGAAAAATCCAGATGATTATATATCTTTTTGGGAATCAGAGATAAGTAAATGATTCCAAATCTTGAGTTTAAAGGAAATGCTTTAGAGGCTAGGGCAAAGACCTAAAGGTTTTGAACTTCAACCCGAAGTTATTATCTTGTTCTGAGGACATATTTGTTCCTTTTAAACATTAATTTTGTCACTTGACAATTCAATAAACAAATAAGATATTAACCTATAGGAAATGACAGATACATCCTATGAATTTCAAATGTACATAAAGCATGTGAATTTGAAAAACAGCATTTAGAACAATGTGCAGACTCTCACTAACTGCTCAGAATTTGAAAAGAAAAAGAATTGGTTTGGGACCAGAGAGATGGCATGGAGGTAGGGTATTTGCCTTGCATACAGAAGGACAGTGGTTCAAATCCTGGCATCCTATATGATCTGCCAGGAGAGATTTCTGAGTGTAGAGTCAGGAGTGACCTCTGAGCACTGCTGGTGTGACCCAACCCCCCCCAACTGTTTTGCACTGAGCATGCAAAATAAGTTTTTTGTTCTTGCATCCAATACACATAATATTCTCCTACCTTCATGCCTGCTTCATGATGTTTGTTTTTTTTTTAAGTTGTCCCTTCTGTGAAATTTAATTTTTATTTATTTTTGCATTTTTATTTCAGAGCATTTCAACTTGGTATATTGTTTCAAATTACACAACCAGTTAGACAAACAGAAATTCAGTGCAATTAGTTTTCTTATTGAGTGTGAAATTTTCACTTACACATTCTGCTCATTACCATAGGAATAAAAGTCATAGTCTAGTGACAAGTGGTTGCTTTTCAAGTCTTGACAGTTAACACAATACATATAGTCTCAGCTAACTGCAGAGTTTTTTTCTGAAGAAAAGTTCACACTTCGTGTACATTCCAAAATAATTTGTTGCTATTTCTGAAAGCAATCAAGACCCCATTTTCCCACCTAATTGTAACAGCTTGCATCATTAATAAAACCCAAAAACGACTGAGAATGACTATTTTGTGACGACTTAAGAAGAGCTAAACGTTCTTGGGAACATAACAACATTTTCCAACACTGCAGCCCATAGAAGTGAAGGCAGTTTTCTAAAAATATTTCTATTGATGGTCTTTATCTAAGGTTGTCATAGTTGACCAAATGAGACAGTGCATTTGTAAAACATGTAGAATACTTACTGGAATGCCTACATGAGACAGCTCACCTGATCCTTATGGAAGTTACAATAGATATGAAACATTACTATGTTTGCATTCTGTATATAAGCACAGTAAGGGATTCTGGAGTAGTTGTGTGTCACAAAAGTATTGACCATGCAAAAGTCAGTACCATTTCTAAATACAGTTCTTTTTCTGACTAGCCCATCAGAATTCAGATCTAGAAGTACTATGGTGATCACTGAATCAGAGCCCACAGCAATTCCAGTCTGATCCAAGATGGCAGACTGCATGTCATCCCAGGTCACAGAGTGAGATTCTGGCCAAACTGGACTAAGAATTCACCCACTTTCCTGCAAAATAAAGGATATGAAGGTTCAAAGTCTGACAGGGCTTGGTTAGACTCAGTCTCGAGAATTCTAACTGCGATTTATCATAGGTTAGTTAAATCCACTCAACTACATGTTCCCTGCCTTTGGAATATAGGGGGTTAAAAGGAAGTGTAGGATGTTTAATTAAAAATCAGTGCTCAACACCTATTCATTTCTTTTCTTCTTTGCAATTTATTTACAGAATGGTATATCACTTTCCTATTTCTTGAAATAAAAAGACTTCAACGTATATTTAAAAGTAGGTATTAAGTGCTTGCTTCTTAGTTTTCTATTCATACATTAAATTCATAAGTCTCTTGTCATTAATCACTCAATCACAAGTATACATATATAACACATGTGCATCCATACACAGAGTTTCTTTTCACCAGAATTCTGGACCAGGCAGAAAAATCACTAACTCTGATTATAAATTTAAAGCTTTAATTTAAGACTAAATCCACATCAGTCTGCTCTGATCAGTTTTTTATTTTTAAACTTTGGTTTTTTGAATCCCTTCAAAATTGCTTGTCTTGCAATTCTAATACAAGTTAATCCTTTCAATTATTAAGTATTTTGTGTAGTGATCCTTGTTGACACTATTTTTTAGCAATAAAAGCTAACACTCCTAAGGTGGTACTTTGAAACAAGGAACAGAAACACACAATATCGTTCATTGCATTCCACCTACCGACATGGTCCCAAGGACAAATGATCTAGCGACAGACTATAAAATTTTCAAGGAATGCCACATGTCATTTACAATTTTAGAAAGAAGCTTCAAGAACTTGCCAGCTAATTCTGATGCCCCCCTCCTCAACATTTAATGAGTGGAAGGCACAAGATTCCTTATCTCCATCTTGCAGGTGTGAGGGATGGAGTCAAACATCTTGCATGGAGAGCTGTCAGAGTACAAAGGAGAATTCAGGGATAAAGATTTCTAGCTGAGGGGTACATGAATCATAATTTTAGAATGAAAACCTCTATATTCTTGCAGAAAATAAACGTGAACTTTCCATGATTATTATGTTTTGATTTAAAAATTTTTGATAAGCAAGAAGTTTTGCTCACTAGAAAATCTGTTCTATTTCAAAATCCTTAGCAGTGAATTTCAGTAATTCTAGTTCCTCCACAAATCCCTAAAACACTTCCAAATTCACATATAATTTTAAGTTATATGAAGTTAAATGGACACAAAAATATGATGAAGTAGTTATGTAGTTTGAGTCAGAGATAATTTTACTAGGTTTAAATAATAAATGTGTATATTCACATGTCTGCTCAACATGTAAAGAAAGATACAATTTGTTACTGAGTTATTTTACTATAATCCAGTTGAAATTAGGGTGTTTTCAAGATATGTAAATTAGTAGAGGTTAAACCACTGTGTTGCAACATAAAATCCTGAGTTTGAATCCAAGGCACCATAAGGGACCCTGGATTCAGAGTCAGTCACTCTTAAGCCCAAGGCAGGAAAGTCCCTAAACACTACCAGATGTGGTCTCAGCCTCATCTACACACACACACATACACACACTAGCATTTTTGTATCAACATGTAATATAATAGAATTTCATTGCAACTTATTATAATTCCTTGAGAACTCTCCACCACACGGACACACAAACTGTTTAGCATTTCAAAGTTTGTTTGCTATTTTAAACTTTTAAAATTTTTTGTATGAATTTAAAAACCATGGTTACAGGTTGTTCATAAATTTTTTCAACAGAAAAAGTTGTTCATGATTGAGTTGTCATACAATGTACAACAACTTTCACAAGTGCACATTTCCTGCCACCAAAGTCCCTAGTTTCTCTTTTCACCCTCCATAATGCCATCTTCCCTGTCAAACACTCTCCCTCGCCACTTCAGGGACAAGACAAGCATTTTACTTTACTCTCTCTCCCTTTTTGACACTGTAGTTTGCACTTCTGTTAATAAAGGGGTGCCTGGCATGTCACTTTATCACCTTTCAGTGCTCCGTTCTGATCCAGAGTGATTAGTTCAACTATCATTTTGATAGTAGACCCTTCTCTACTCTAACTGTACTCTTTGGTTGTTGTGGCAAGCTTTCTACCATGGACTGTTTCTTCTAATCCTCATCTCTATTGTTGTTGGATATCATCCCCACACTGTGTTTCACTTTTCTTAAGTCTCACAGATGAGTGAGATTATTGTATATCTACACTTTTCCCATTGGCTCATTTCACTCAGCAGATATATCTTTATGTCCATCCATGTATAAGCAAATTTCACAACTTCATTTTCCTAACAGCCTCAGAGTATTCTATTGTGTATATGTACCATAGTTTCTTTAGCCACTCATCTATTGTCAGGCATCTGGGTTACTTCCAGATTCTGACTATTATAAAATTTGCTGCATTTATGATGAATATAGGAGTGCAGAGAGCATTTTTGTTTTGTGTTTTTCTGTTCTAGGATATACCCCTAGGAGTGGTATAGCATGATCATATGGAAGATCAATTTCCAGTTTTTTGAGGAATCTCCATATCATTTTTACAGAAAGACTACTAGATGGCATCCCCACCAGAACTGGCTGTTCTTGCATTTCTCTGTGGTGTGAGGTGATATCTCATTGTTGTTTTGATTTGCATCTCCTTGATGATTACTGATGTGGAACTTTTTTATGATGTGCCTTTTGGCCATTTGTATTTCTCCTCTGAGGAAATGTCTAGTCATTTCTTCTCCCCATTTTTGGATAGGGTTATGGTCTGTGCAGGATTTCTTCCTGGCTCTGTGCTCAAGATCGCTCCTAGTGGGATTGATCGGGGATTTCTGGGGACTAAACTCAAAATTGGCCATGTGCAAAACAAGCGCTATCTCTGTAGACCATATACTATGAAGTTGTCTTTTCTTTTTTTCCCCTTTTACTTCCTTCCTCTTTTCTTCCCTTCTTTCCTTTTCTCTCTATTTTTCTTAAATAAAAGCAGTCTTATTTATTTAAAATGCTTTCTGATTATTCTCCTACAGAATATTTTATATTTGCATAAATATCTATGTATAGCCTCTATCATTCAAACCCTTATGCTCTACAACCTAGGGTTTTCTAGCTTTATGTAACTGTTCTTACATTATTTTAATTTTTTATTGTTTGCTTTGTTGTTAATCTTTCAAAGTATATGATGGTAGTTAAATTCATTAAAAAATTTTTTTCCTTCCGTGTCTTTTGAAACGGAGAAGGAATAAGTCATTAAGTACAGACTTGAGTCTAATTGTCAGATCAAATGCCATTACTATTACCTGGAAGGATGTTTGTTTTTCATGAACTTAAAAATGAAAATCTGTTTCACCAGCATCATTTGTCTCAAAATTATTCCCCAAATATGTTATTTTTATTGGTAGAATGCACTGTATGTTGCAAGCCATAGAACCATGTTAGCTGATTTTCAATTGCTTTGTTCTAAAGTTTATTGACATGTAATTTCCATGTTTGCAGACACCATCAAAACAACATTTTACAACACACTCACTTTGGATATAAGACAGAAAGACTAAATGATAATTTCAGCCAATGACCTGTAACTTAATTCTTTCTTCTCAGTCAATTCTAAAACACCAGTAGGTCTAAAAGGAAAGCTACTAGATATAGAGGCTTTAATTATTGTGATGTATATATGATGAGAACAGTAATGTTTAGACAAATACTAAAATCAGACCATTTTTATGTCAATGGCAACTTTCCAATTATCCTTTTTTTTGACTTAGAGAAAATAAGAATCTGTTTCCACTGATCTTCAAAATAAAAATTGGGCAGGTTTGCTTTTGGGCCACCCTCAGCAATGTTTAGGTACTACTTGTGATTCTGTGCTCAAGAATTACTTTTGGTGTTGCTTGGGGAACTATCTAAGATGCCTGGGATCAAACCTGGGTTAGCTGCATACAAGGCAAGAACCTTACCCACAGTACTATTTCATCAGTCTCCAGGTGGGCAGATTTAAAATAAGATATTTTACAATCTCAGTATCCTCTCTGAACAGTATCATTCACATAAATTCTGCTTGGAGAAGTATTAGGATAACTAAGTTATTACAAGGAAAAATGGTGGAAGGAATCTTCTGAGGTGTTGAAAATAATCTCTTGTAATTTTCAAGATGATCAGATGAATGAATTCATCAATGAGCTGAATACTAAAGATGTGTCCACATAACCATGAATGGATAATAAAAAAAAACATTCCATACTATTACAATGTCATAGAAGCCTGAAAAAAAGAAAAGACAAATTTGGTTTTGAAGTACCAGTTTATAATAAAAAGTGTGTATTGCTTAATGCAATTTATCATTTGTATTATAGGTAGAAAACTAAAGTCAAGTTAATTTCGAATATATTATCTTGGCCACACATGCTACACATTCACTTATTATTATATAAGCCATTCTAGGTCATGATGTGGGCACATGCTGAACACACGTGGCTGCCTCTGTCTGATGTTGAATTGAATCTGGCACATGTATGCTTTAGTAGTGTACTCAGCTGTGCAATTTTATGTAACTGGACATCTGTAGACAGGGATTTGAAAAGAGCTAGCAAAAAGTGACAACCTTTATAACCATGCCATCCATATAATAAGAAGAGTGATAAGCAGCAGCCGCCACAACTAACCTTTGTTATCTATGATTTTAGGACATCACAGGCATGCAGCCAAGCGTTTGCATTTACCACTTCAACAACTGTATTTACAAGAGTTTCAAGCATAAGAACAGACATGGTAGATGTATTCTGTGACCTGCCCCAAATGAGAATCTGATGGTTTTAATTATGATAGCCACAGGCATTACATTTGTTAAAATATGGTAGGAAATTCACCACATTTGGGACTCGTAATCATACATCTTAAAGGAATAAAAGTTTATTAAAATAAACTATAAAACCTCTTAGAGTTTTGTTTGATTGTTTCAAAATACTCTATCTTAAAAAAGAATGATCAAAAGTTTTTATGAATTTTTCATTTTTATTGATTTCTGGTACACACCTGGTGTTGCTGAGGGGTTACTCTGAAATTCATGCTTAGAGCAGGGAGTCACTCCTGGTATTGCTCAGGTAATCATATGGTGCCAGGAATAGAATCTGGGCTTCTTGTGTGCAAAGCATGAACTCATCCCATTGAGGAGCTCTCCAGTCCTGGCACTGTCTTGTAAACCATCACTGAAGAGTTTACAGTTGACAAGTCACCAAAATTACACTGAGGAAGGCTGAAGTGCTTTAAATATGTTAATAATCACAGATTTGGTGTGCAATAAATCTGATAGTATCTGAGAGATTAATTGACATAAACCTTTTGCTTTCTGGTTATAAGAACCAGAATGGTTTACAAAGATGAGATAATATGTCTTGAATCTACTGCTTGACAGTTGGAGAATAAAATTGATTATTTTAATCACTTTAAAAATATTATTTTTGTTACATACTGGAGTAGATTTTCCAGGAACTTACAAGTACAGAATTTAGAAAAATTGAGGAATAACCTTTAAAATTTACTTACATATTATTCTGTATATTGTAGTAATATATTTTATGTTTTTATTTTTTTTATTTTTATTTTGGTTTTTGGGTCACACCCGGCAGTGCTCAGAGGTTACTCCTGGCTCCATGCTCAGAAATTGCTCCTGACAGGCAAGGGTACCATATGGGGCACCGGGATTCGAATCAATGACCTTTTGCATGAAAGGCAAATGCCTTACCTCCATGTTATTTCCCGGGCACCATAGTCATATATTTTAAATCAAGGTTTTATATTTGAGTATATACATATTTAAAATATATTCAAAGAGAAGTTCATGGAGCTGTCCCAATGGGAACACATTTTGTTTGCTGATGCTACATATACTAATTTAAATTTCATAAAATTTATTAATTCAAAATGTACTTATCTGAAATTTATTAATTTAGAATTTACTAATTTACTAAGTTCAATTTATTTAAATGCAACATTGAAAGCATATTATTCTTTAAAGTTCATTATAAGTGGAAAGCAAGAATCATGTAAGTTTAGATAATTTAGTATAACATATGTCCTATACTGGCTCTACTTTCATTTAACAAGTTTTACATTACAGGGACCCAAGAAATAATACAGGTGGTAAGGCACTTGCTTTGCATGCAACTGATCCCAGTTCAAATGTCCAGCACCAAAAATAATCCCAGAACACCATTAGGGATCACTCCTGAGCTTGGAGCCAAGAATATTCACTGAGTCCTTCTGGATGTGGCACAAAACAACACATAAAGAAACCATTACAAACATTAACATATTTCAAAGGCAGTTTCTTTACTGTTTTCTGCATCTTTGAATTTATTCTCTGCCTTCCAGTGAAAACCAAGTTATTATAGCTCTTATCTAATTGGAGCATAAGTGGTTCATAAAAAGTCTAATCTTTATGAAGAATCATATATGTAACTAAGATATACTGATATTTATCTACTCTGCCATATCACCAGTATTACCAAAGTCCCATTTCCTTTACCCCCATTACTTCTTTTTCTCATCTTCTTCCTGGACCCCTTAGTTTTTTTCTCTATCCTTCTTACCAAACTGATGTCAAGGGTTATATGCTAACTTATGCATTATTTTTCATCATCCAGTTATTCTATATGCCACAGATAAATATAATCCTGTATGCCTCCTTTTGACTTACTTCATTCAGCATGCTATCTTCTAGTTCCTACGAGAGGTTGTAACAAACGGTATGATTTCATCATTTTTTGCAAACATCATTTCTTGTACTATACATTTCTTGTATCTTCCTAATCCATTAATCTATAACTGGACACCTAGGTTGATTCACTATCTTAGCTATTGTACAAGTGGAGCAATCAAATGTTGTGAAGATATCTTTTTGACTGTCAAGGTGGCAGATTGGGAGTAGGGCAGAGTGGATAAAAAGGAATCAAGTATAGGGATACTGGTAGAAGAGACTTGACACTGGTGGTGGGATTGGCATTAAAATATTATATGCCAAACATTCAACTATCAATAACCTTGTAAACCCAATTTTTATTTATTTTTATTATTTATTTATTTTTGTTTTTTTAGGTCACACCCGTTTGATGCTTAGGGGTTATTCCTGGCTAAGCGCTCAGAAATGGCCTCTAGCTTGGGGGGAACCATATGGGATGCCAGGGGATCAAACCGTGGTCCTTCCTTGGCTAGCGCTTGCAAGGCAGACACCTTACCTCTAGCGCCACCTCTCTGGCCCATAAATACAATTTTTAAATTCAAAATATCTTTTAAAAATTGAGCACTCTTCCATCCTGGAGTGGAAAGACATTTTGACCATCTTTTATCTTCAGTCACATTGCACAATAAAGACAGCTTGTGTGACTCCATTAAACTTACCACAATAGCGTTTTGTTTTGTTTTAATTTTGGACCATACACAACATTGATCAGGACAACATGACTCTGCTGTAAAGTATCATTCCTGGCAAGGCGTGGGGACTGCATAGAGTGTTGAGATCAAATCCTAGTCAACTGTATGCAAGGCAAATGCCCTGCCTCTTGTACTATTGCTCTACCCTACCCCAAAGGTGATTCCTTGGCAAATATTCAATGGCTAAATTGGAGAAACCTTGAAAGACTTCAGTAATTACTTCAACACATGGAAAAGCTGCCTACATTTATCCAGACAAATATCTAATAAGTAAGGTTATACATATACCTATCATTTTACTTAGCTAGAAAGAGATATGTTAGGGTTTTTTCCTATTCTTTTAATAACTGTCACAAACTTTTTCTTAAACTATGGTTACATCTCCACTCTAAACAAATTAGCAAGTTTTTCTATCTACCTTATCTGCAACAATATTTTTTTATTTGTTTCTGCAAACATCTAAGATTCGTTTACCTTGAGAACTCACAGTCCTTATTAACTTGCTATATCCAGACTTCAAGGTCTTAAGCACAGTTCAGCTAGATCTGTAGAATTTCTAATTCTTTTATTCACCCTACTCTAGATGTTTAATTAGTCATTCTCTTAAGATCTCAAGGACAGAGTCAAGTTGCAAACTACACAATCCTGCACTGCTGCTTCCTCCCTCAGTCCTTTTGTGCCTTTGGTGAATTCTTCCTCTTTTTCTTGCCTCCAGTAACTGCAGGTCTTCCAATTCTGAATTCCTGGAATCCTGTTACTCCCTCAAAATTACTGTATGAATCCTATTTCTAAAATTATACTACCATTCAGTCAAAGATCTTAAGAAAAGTTATAGATACCAAAGGTAGTAGATACGGAAAAAAACTGGGTCTCCTGGCTGCTGTTTTTGGGAATGTAAAAAAGGTAAACTTTAGAAACTGATATTTTCTTACACAGATCTGCCTTGGATCCCAAAATTCCTCTCCTAAGTGTTAACCTAAGAGTAATCAAACTTTATCACAGAAAAGTTGCAAACTAATATTCACACTGCATAAAATTTTCAAACTGGAAACAATCCAAAATTATATAAAGGAATGAAGGGTAAGTTATCACAACCACATATAGGAGCAATACATGGAAGGCTAAATATGCAAGAATTTCAAATGCAACTATATTAAGTGAAAAAAAAACGAATACTTAACATATAATTCCAGATATGAAGGTGACAAATACATGAAAGGGATTATTTTTGGGTTAGAAGAAGCTTGAATTTATGGGGGGCAGCGATCATGCAACTGTTTTTAGTATGGAACTGTTTTTAGTATGGAACTGTTTAATTTTGATTTACAACCTGAAACCTGCATGTATATTATATTTAAATCTATAGAAATGCAACTATAAATGTTTCATTATATGAAATATTCAAAAATAAGGTACATCAGTGGTGTTAAGAAACGATAGAGCTAAATATCCAAAAGACATAGTTAACAGCACTGAAATCGTGAGACCCAAACTTTAAAAATCAATCTCACAATGGTCTCTGTCAAGATGGCAGGTTGGGTGGTGGTGGGAAGGTATGGGAGGGAAACTGGTTATCAACACACTGAGTAGAAGTATAAAAAGAAGATATTTACATTTTCCAATTTAAATAAAATCTCATTTTTCTGTCTCTCTTTCTTTACATCTCCCTATCATGCATTACAAAAGTTGTTCCAAATACACAATTTAAATTTAGTTTTTTAATTTGAAAATGCATACTTCGAATACAAGATCATTTTTATAATTTCTCTTACTTGAACAGCACTTACATAAATGGATCAAAATGGAGAATGAATAAGAATTGAAAACAGAAATACTTTTGGCTAAAAGATCATGATGTTTTAGTGAAAATATTTTTTTTTTCAATTATCATGAGTCTTAATTCCTTTTTGTGTTCTGTCACTTTTTTGTCAAAAACACTTTGTGTTTTTGAGCTCCTGTTGCTCAAGAAATAATGAGAAAAAGGCACAGTAACTATTGTTTTTTTTTAATTTGCATATTATAAGTTTAGAGAGTACTGGATTCCACAGTTCGTTTTAACCTTGTATTATCTCCTTGCTAAGTTCCATATTTTTGTATTATAATTGTTATAAACTTGGCAAAATAAAACATTTCTCAGCATAAGCCCTGGAGGCAAGGACATATACTTAAAAAATACAGATACTGAGATAATAACCGCCTGCTATAAATTTAAAAAATATGCTTTTTAGTGAATTTAATGAAAACTTACCAAGCAGAATCATCTAGAATTTTTATAAAACATGACTAAAATTTAGGATTGTAAGTTTCAAAAATAAATTAATTCATTTTCACTATTCTAGAAACAGATGATTTTCTAATATAATAGCCTCATCCACCAAAAGTTCCTCCATAGGAGGAATCTATTTTCCCATCCAACAACTACTAGTCTTGCTCATATAATATGCCATGGTCAGTAGCACACTGGCATCTGAGTGATATTTGGAAGGATATATTTGTACTAATGGACTGGTCCTCTTCTGCTCTAGCTTGTCTGGTAAGAAATATACACTCTGGGCTGTCCCTTAGTTTACCAAAAAATATATATAA
Organism: Crocidura indochinensis; assembly: GCA_004027635.1. NCBI lineage: Eukaryota > Metazoa > Chordata > Mammalia > Eulipotyphla > Soricidae > Crocidura > Crocidura indochinensis. Next base: position 24,912 of record PVKC010002200.1, on the reverse strand, counting down.
ATATATATGAAAGATTGTTCCAAGAACCTCTGGACCTATTTCACCTGGTCAAATAAAGATGGAAGAAAAATGATTGTTCTAGGGTGATGAGCCACTATGATTTAAAATGGCTATCTCTAGCCTATAAGAGTGGCAGCTGGGAATATGTAAATGATTTTGACTAAAGAATACAAGCAAAGTGTAACGGCATAGATCTCCTGGGAAAATTATAGCTGACTAGTCTGTGCTCTGCTTTGTTTTGTTTCTATGCTTCTTCTTCTAACTCAACTAAGGATGAGGTAGCTGGAGGAATAGGTAGGTATTTGTGTGGCCATAAGAAGAAAGCCACTAGGGAAAGGGGCAAAACAAGGAGAAGACGGAGTTTTGTCCCTCTTGCACTGACTTGTGGTGGGCACTGTGTTGGACAGCTAGCCAAAGACCCCCCGGACTGCCAATTAGTCCAGGGGGCCAGATGCCCCCACACCAGAATGATCTTCATGTCCAGATCTGGTAACCTGGGCCCTGGGGGGAAGAGATGGTGGAGGAAAACCCCTCCTCTATGCATTCATTCACAAACTGCAGAGGCTAGAGCTGGGCTTAGGTTCCCCACGGCCAGGAGTTCTGTCCCTCTTGCACTGGCTGGCACTTGCACTTGCAGAGCTGGGCTCTGAGACCCCACAGGACAGGACAGCTAGCCAAAGGAAAATTCTTTCATCCATAGCAGAGCCCCTGCAGAGGTGTCTTTTCCTACTAATAACCATTTTCAAAAGTGCGCGGGCGCGACAAATACCCTTTTTAACATTGTCCAAAAATATGCTAATTCTTGACGATTTATAAGAAAGTAAATGGAATACCCTATATGTGAAGCATAGCACTCAAATAGATATCTGAAATCAGAGTCTATGTGAATGTTACTTCCTATATAGTTGTGCTCTCTGACTGCCGAGCCTTATCCTTAAATAATTCATCTATACAATGTGTATAGCCCCTCTTATATATTGCCCTTCCACACCCATAGACCCTTCTACTCTCCCATATCCCAACAAGAATTTGCTAGCTTCCCCTCTTTACCCTCAGTTCTTGACTCGTTAGGCACCAAGACCAACCTCCTTCCCCAATGGATCACCACCCAGCTCTTCAATGAAAGACACCCTCTCAACACCCCATCTCGTGCCCCAGCAAGAAACCACAACCAACATGCCTGCTGACTCAAGCTTGTGACCCCTCTCACCCCCATCATATCATGGACTGTTGCATGATACCGAATTCAGCTGCAGCAAAATCCCCAGTTCAAGGACATTACAGGACTCTGAAATGCCGCAAATCATATCTTAAAAACTCTAGACAAAACTCTGTGATATGAAAATGTGCCTTGGTTTTCACTCCCCACAAGAATATCGTAGAAGACCTAATTGGGAGGCCTATATTGCCTACGTAAGCATAAAACCTTTATAATAATGTATCTTCAGATATGTATTCCTAAACATACAGATAGCCTCCCCAATCACTTTCTTTTTTCAAATACCTTTTTGTCCTTTTTTTCTTTCTCAATTTACATTTTTTACCTCAGTTTTATCTATGTGCTCTATTTTTTATATATACATATTTTATCTATCCTTGCCGGGTTTGGTGCTGCTTGGTACAAAAACCAAGAAAACGTCTTGCCTGGGATAAAAGCTCAGACCACAGCACAGATACTGTATGTGTAGCCTGCCATCCTTACTCAGAATAGCACCAGCAATACAAAAGGATATCATACATTTTTGTATAGACACAGTAAATAAAGGGATATCATAGACACAGAAGCAAGATCTTATCTTCTAAGGATAAGAACTCACACTTTTTATACCAGGGTGCCTCCCATCCTGGACATATGCCATGTGGATACAACTCATGCTCCATGAGATTGGACAGTGTTAGTTCATTCTCAAATCCCAGATCCCAGACGTAGAACTGAGAAAACTCCTTGCAACAACACCAGGAACTAAGCTCCATTGGGAGATATACTTGTGCCAGTCTTAATATGACAACGCGGATGGCAAGGAAATGACAACTTGATCTAAGATTGGGAGAACCTATCACATCACCTAACACTAAGTGGAGATCAGAAGATATATCATCCTTTGAACTATGAAAAATAAGAGCACTACCTGCAGAAAACTGATGTTGACAGCCGTGACTGGGCAGAGCTTACCTTGAGACCATTAAGGAAAACCTACCCTAGGCTATAGCTCAGGTCTCTGACAAAAATCAAGATTTCTTAGTACAGAGGCCCAATTCTGACAACAGAGACTGAGCAGAACCTTTGGAACCATGGTTTGGCTTAGGGAATGAACAAAAACATGGAGCACAAGATACAGAAAACTGAACACACCAACAATGTTGGAACAGAACCTCTAGAACCTTAAAGACTCTATCCTAGTCCTTGTCGTAGGACCTGCACAAATACCAAGATTGCTTGCTACAGTGGCCTGATTTTCTCATCCACAACCAAGAGGAAAGGTTCCTGATACCACAAAAAAACAAACAAACAAACAAAAAAACCCCTGGGATATGGCAATGAGAAGGTATAGAACAAGGGGTTGTTCCCATGACAACCACTCTTGGAGCAACTCTGAATCTTTTAGGCTACAGGAATTTCCTTCCTTACCCTATACTTACTGTGTCTATACAAAAAAAAAAGAAAAAGAAAAAAAAAAGGAGGTGGAGTAACACCAAACCCTGCCACTCCAGCACTTTTTTTGGTTTTGTTTTGTTTTTGATATTATTTTCCTTCTCTTTTTCTTCCACTTTTTTCTTTCTTTTTCACTCTTGTGGATATTATTTGGTGATTTTTTTTCTTTTTTCTTTTTTTTAACTTTTTTTAGTAGTTGATACCAACTTTTTTCTTCTCTTTTCCTTAACCTTTTATTTTTTTTTTTTATCTCCAACAGAATAGCATAACTTGAATCATTCAGCCTCATAAATTGACGGGGAAAAGGATGATATCAAGACCAGTCATATGAATATGAAGTGTAAATAAAAAAATGACCAGACTGGAACACCAAACATAAAGTGTTTGTAAAGTGGAGACCAGTTACACTAGTATTCTGGGGTGGGGTAAAGGAGGGAGATATGGGAGACATGCTAGAAACAGGAGTGAAGGGAGGACAACATAGGTGGTGGGGATGCCCTTCATTCATTGTCACTATGCACCATAAAAAATTTTGTGCAATGAACTTCAGTCACAATAAAAAAATTAAAAAAAAAAGAAGACATCTTATGGTCACTCAGAGCATTATTTGCACTCATTCTTCCTGTTTACTCTTCCCCCACTTCTTTCTATACTAGAAAATATTTACATGCTCTGCTCTCTGGTAAGTTTTAATATTATGGGCAGCCAAAAGTAACACCAGTATTTGGAAAGATATGTATGTAGTTATATGTATGCATACACATATATACTCATATATTATATACATCTATACATACATGTGTAGATGCATATAGAAAATATTTATTCATGTTATTTAAAAATGAGACAGCCCAGAAAGATTGATTCTAAAAATATTAAGTGACCAGTTGTTAGAATGATAATTTTAATTAGTTAAGATAATGTTTCACTTTCCTCTACAGATTGGATTTATAAATAATACTAATGATATCAGAAATGTTTAACCTAAACTTTGACAGAATTAATTTTACTTCATAATTTATAGTTTGAAAATTTTCTCCCCATGAATATACTCTTAAAATCAATCAGAAATATCTTCAAAATCTGCTGGCACTTTCACTATATGCCACCTTTACACAATTTGGAACTTCATGTTTTAGAAATATGATATACTGGATTTCAGCTGGCTGTTGGCTTAAGAAATGTAATGGGAAAGCAGATGGGAAAATATGGTAAAACATCAATTTACTAACATTCACTCTCATCAAAGCTATCCTTTTCTACCTATATTGAATTTTTCTACTTGATGGCAGGCTCTCCATCAAAACATTGCCTTTATTTTTTCTCCCCCTTCCAGTTGATCCATGTAAGTCAATGCATTCAATGAGGTTTAAATGCATAGGAACATGCTATAAAGGAAAATTATAGTACAACAGTCATAACTCATGAAGAGTAATGAGAAGAGAAAATGTCCAGAGCATGTGAATGAAAATAAAAGAGCTTAGATTCTGGTGAATTGAGTTAATTTCAAATATATTACAGTAGAGTTTTCTATCATGTGTTCTTTTTCTTGACTGTATTAATAAATGAAAGAGTGATGAATAGTTCTAGGAACTTGTAGAGAAACTTATTAATATTTCAACATCATCACTGAGTATCTATGTCAACACACATCAAAAATGCATGAGAAATGACTACCCATGCTCACTAGTTATATCCATTAAGAATATATATGAGAAATATAAAAGAGTATGTAAATTTTCAATGTAATTATAGACAGAACATATAATAAGAAAAAGGCTGCAGAAATATCTTACACAGAAAAGTATTTCAGGCAACAGAAATCAAAGCATTACTTGCAATCCATTCAGTTTGTTTGTGTCTACAAAATAGATTTTTTGATAAGTTTTGTTTTTAATTAACTTGTAATAATACAATTTCCAAGGTTTAGCTTGCCACTTCCATAATTATTTGATTATCACCATAGTCACCAGCAAAGTTCCAGTATCTCTCACCATCTCCCATTGACTCTGCCTTTTCTCTGTTACCTACTATAATTTTTATTGAATTAGTTCTATTGTTCCCCAATTCACTTGCTTTTATTATTGTATGCATATTGTATTTAAAATTAAAAGTTTAACTAATAAATTACTAATCCTAATTTTAAATATAGTTTAAAATATCCATAAAAGCTACTCTCATAAAAGTAGTCCCTTTAAATTCTATTTCTGATGTACTTTAGGAATCCCTTTTGCATTTTGTAATTTGAAATCCCTTCACAATTAAAACTTTTTAAAAAAGTTAATTCATCTCTTTTTAAATTAGTCATTTAACAATAATTTTATCATATCATAATGAGGTCTGACATTTTATAATAAAGACTCAGTTAACACAATCCTCCAAGTGGGTAGGAAAACAATATGTGGTGTGGAAGGGTTGGAGGGAAAGTACAGTGAATAGGGCAGTTGCCCTGCATGTAGCTGACCCCATCTTGAGTCCCAGCATCCCATATAGCTTTCCAAGCACTGCTGAATGTGGACTCAAAACAAAACAAAGAAAAATATTTCTTGGGCCTGGAGAGATAGCACAGCGGTGTTTGCCTTGCAAGCAGCCAATCCAGGACCTAAGGTGGTTGGTTTGAATCCCATTGTCCCATATGGTCCCCCGTGCCTGCCAGGAGGAGTAACTCCTGAGCACTGCCGGGTGTGACCCAAAAACCAAAAAAAAAAAATTGTGTGTATATAAAGGAATGGAAGGAATCAACTAATGACAGATTCTTGACCCTGAATTACTGTACTGAAGAAACCAAGTAACAAGCTAGTGGAGGGTATGCAGTGGATGATGAGTAGGAATAGAAGCTTGGAGGTAAAATAACTGCAAGAGCCTTTGGAACTAATGATAAATTATTTTTTAACATGTTTGCTAAGGAGGTGAATTGAGAGTGGGAGGGGACCTTGGGACATTGCTGGAGAGATGCTTACACTGATGGTGCTTGCAAGTTGAAACCTTGTAAGCTTGAAACTCTATTACTATATTGACTATAAATCATCATGCCTAAATTATAGTTTTACATGTGTTTTGACTTTCTCTGTGGTTTATTACAAGACAATGTCATTTGGGCTGGGAATGAGGAAGCAAGATCACATTGTTTAATAGAGAGCTGAGGTTCTCCAGACATTAGGCCTACTTCTTCAAATCTGAGAAAAATTACGAACAAAACTGTACCTCCTTGGGAATCCACCTCCTTCAAATGAACCAAGAGAGTACTCTCTAATTGTACCAGAGGCTTCTTCTTCCCTTTGAGCATTTCAGCCATGCCTCACGGCAATTCACCCCTCCTTTCACACATCAGTTAGTATCTCTAATCAGTTAGTATCATCCACACCAAGAAGTGTCATGGAGCACAAAATACCCATCACAGTGCTGAGAGACACAAATCACCTCAAAGTAGCAACATCTGTTTTGACATGTGAATGTTCTTGAAAACAAAACAAAATATTCTATTGGCATGGCTTGATTTTTGCTTTGGTTAAATAATATTTAGAAGAGAATATGCATAATAGCATAGATTCAGCGCTGGTTCTCTAAGAATGTGATAATGAAATAATTAGGTAGTCTCCATGTAATTCTTCTATGCAGACTCTTCTATAGCATTAAATCATTAATTGATGTCCTTTGTTGATCAATGAGTTCATTCATTTATTCCTTCTGGTGTATTCCTGTCTTGGGATCTTTGGATATGCTATTCCCTCTATATGAAATGCCCTTCCTTGAACTATCCTTCATACTCTTTGGGCAATTGCTAAATTGTAATTTTCTAATAGTTTCTTCCACAAGTGTTTTAAATGAACCAATAAACCTTGTTTAGAGTTCCACTCTGCCTACTACCGACACCCTACTTCCCTATCTCCTTAGCACTTAACCTTTACAGAAATATGACATGTTTATTGCCCTTCCTCTGCCACACTCATGTGAATATAAGCACCAGGAGATCAATATTTCGTCTACCACATTCAAAGCTGTCCACTTGTTTAAAAAATTCTCAGTTTAAGCCTGGGACTATCTCTGGAGATATAAGGAGCTTAAGATATATTGTGTGTCCTCTTCGTGTAATTCATATATTAAAGTCATATATATATTTCAGCATTATATATGTGTGTATATATATATACACTATATGCATATAGTAAGGAGAGGAACAGAGAGGAGAGAATGAGTGAGATGGTCCAACCTATACAAACATACCCAGGATGAGATATGTATATAAATATATGCATATTTAAATATATATACATATGCATATTATAGCTCAGAGTAAATCATGGTATGCCTGCTTAAAATCTATTGCTGACTCCCCACTGTCTGAGAATAAATGAATTCTTTCTGGCCAGGTCCATACCTGACTCTCCAAGCAGCTTCATTTCTCATCTCGCCTCCTCACTCATTCATGCACCGGTCATGGTGAACTTTTGCACCCTGATGACATGCCAGTGCTCTTATCCACTCCAGGCTGAGCCATGTATCTCCCTCTGCTCTCTCAGTGCAGCCCTTCAATGCTTTTATCCCACTGTGCTTTATTTAATTCATCTCATATATTTGATTCTGAGCTCTGTGGTCAATAATATGAATCATTTATCCTGCATCTCCAGCAAGCAAAACAGGCTTGAATAAACGACTTAATTATTTACCAAATGAAAACATGACTTAATCTGGCAATTCATAAAACAATTCAAATATCAAATTATTGGCTAAACTTGATTATGCCTTTCTTAATTTAAAAAAGACCCAACAGTGACCTACCAAAGCAGAAAGAAAGGACAGTATATGAGTGTACAATTTCCCCTGGGCTATTAAATTCCCAGGGACTGAGTTTTTCAGCAATGGCTATTTTTTATTTTCTTTCTTTTGGAAGACCGTTAGCCTTGTGAAGGCTCAGCACAAAACTACAGGCTTTATCTATATCCATTCATAGTAACTCAGTAGCTTTTTCTGACTTCCTGCAAAGAAGAGCAATCTAAAACTATTTATCTCCCATAGCAAAAGAGTGAATGCCTCTTAGATTATCTAGCAGTAACTGCCCTATCAGACATGAGTCTCTGAGAACCAGATTTCTACCTACAACTGCTTTTTTGGTAAAATACAATGTAGGTAATTCAAGGTGTTCCAAACACACTTGGCTTCTTAAATAAAAATAGTGCTTCTTTTAATAAAGAAAAATGAAAAGCTAAAATCATTCCACATACTGAGTTCTGTGGCTTTCTCTCCAGGCAGAGTCAACTCAGGTTGATTCTCAGTAGAAAAGGGCAAAGATGCAATCCAAATATTCTCAAGGCTTTTAATAAGAGATGCAAAACTATATAGCAGTCCCACTTCACATCTTGTATCACCTTTTCCTGTTAGAGGCTAAGAGAAAGTAATTCCAAAAGAGATGATCATTTTGGGGGCTAGGGACAGTAATCATAGATACTTACACTGACAATACACTTGAAATCACATTTCATCCAATAATACTTTCCTTAAATATCTTAATATCTTAATAATACTTTTCCTTAAATATCCCTGGCTCTGTGCTCAGGGATTACTTTGGTGTGCCCTTGTCAGGGTGGGATCAAGTATATACAAGTTAAGTGAATTTTAACAACTGTACCTTACCTTTTTTTTTTAGAATACTAATAATCTATGTAACATAAGAGAACACATACACTATTTGTATGTATATGTAGGTTTTATAATGTCATATATATTTAAAATATTTATATGTCTGAAATATTTACAGATACACATAAAATATTTATAGATACATCTGGATATATCTTCAAACATTTTTTTAATGGGAGGTAGTGTGAGCCTATAACTGATGATGCTTAGAATGTACCAAGAGGACCATAGTCAGTGTTGTGAATGGAATCAGGGTTGGCCACAATCAAGTCAAACACCTTAATCTTTACTATCTCTCTTCTCTATAAACAGTCCTTTAAATAAAATGTCTAGTAAACTTGATAAATGTTAGTAAAAATATCTTATATATGAAAACATCATTTGGATTTTAGGAAGAATTAATAGTTAAAACTGATATAAAATGTAAGACTTAAGTAGAGTACTTATAGGAAAATAGCATGGCATGTTCTGTAAATGCTATTATTTTCCATTCAAAATTAATATTCCCCAGACTGGATAGATACTACAGATCCTGCTTTACATGATCAGACCTGACTCAACTACTGGCACCACACTAACGGTTCCATAAGTACTTACATGGAGAAAATAAACACCAACCATGATCTTTAAACCCTTGATATCATTTTAAATAAATATTTTACAATGTTTCTTTAGTTTTAAACATTTATTTCTTGTGTCAAAGTTTTACTGTAATAGACACAATGGAAAACTTCTTTCTAAGGCTACTAATGGAATTAATCAGATTACATTGAAAACTTAAATGTTTTACAGAAGTTATTTTCTTATAAATTACATTCTCATAAAATTTCAAGGCTAAAATCCAATTTTACATCATTATTATTTATAGATTTTAGCACCACACACAACAACTGGACTCTTTAATGTGGCTTTATAGTTGACAAAGTAGGATCTGAATATTAGCACTTCAGATGACAAGCCTTGGATCTCTAGGGATGGAGTTAGTCTTTCTCAGTCTTAGTTTCTTTGTTTGTAGGATTAAAAACTGGTTCATAATGTAAACTAAATGGAAACTATATGAGTTTCCATCTGTCAAAACAGGCTCATGGTAACAATTCTTTTGTTTTTCTTTTCTTTTCATCTCTATTACTGTTCACTAAAAAGAAGTTAACCCAGGCTACAGAGATAGTACAATCAGCAGGGTACTTGCCTTGCAAAAAGTTAACCTGTGTTCAATAATTCTAACCCTATATACTCTCAGGGCTGAGCACTGACAGTAGTGGCCCCTCATCACAGAACCAGGAGTAATCCCTGAGCATTGTCTACTGTGGTCCCAAGACAAAAATAAATAAATAAAAAACTAAGCACACAAACATATTACAAGAGGTTAGGAGGATAGATATTTGAACCAGAAAGAGAGAGCACAGAGGATAGGTTGCTTATACTGCAAATGGCTGATCATGGTTTGATCCCTGGAATTACATATGGCCCTCTGAGCCTGCCAGGGGTGATTCCTGAGTGCAGAGTGAAGAGTAACCTCTGAGCAAGGTGGGTGTGGCTCAAGAACCAAAACGAAAGCCCAAAACAACAACAAACAAAAGAGATGTGTAATAAGTTTAGAATTAGAAAAATTAAATAAAACAATAGATTTTTTTCTTTGATTATTAAATGCAATTTTCTAAATTAACACTAGTAACCAAATCTGGAGGAAGCAATAGAATCTCTAACTTGTCAAAATGTCTATTATTTCAAAGAATTTCTAAGTGAAAACATTCTCAAGATAAGGCTTGGCATTTCTAGAAATTCATAAATTATTTTTATTTAACAAGAGTGGTTCACACAAGCAATCTAACAAAAGCAGAGGAAGGTAATAGCATGTTATAATTAATTATAAATGACAGAAAATCAATTGAAAAACATCCTTACCATAAGCACAAACATTAGGGATGCTAGTCAGAGCAAAAAAATTACTATTGCTTCTCATATCATATTACCTTGATTCCCTCTGATAGTTATAGTCACTCTCACAAAGGGTCGAGTATTAAGATATGGGGAATCCAAGAGTTTATAAATTTGCTAGTTGGGAAATGGCTGGCAGAAAAAAACAGTTCTATCTTCATATCCTCACCTCTTCCCCCTCCTGCACCCTACCTTTGCTCATGCCACTCCAAATCAAATCATAATCTAGCTCCTTTATTCTCTAGCTAAAGGTTGGTTCCTAGTTTAATATAAAATTCTTTAGGGAGGCTTCTCTTTCAGATACTGTATTCATTTACACTTTCATCTGAAGGTTGATTATTCTACTCTTATTAACAAATGAGAATTATGAGTGTTTGACATTAAAGAAAAAAGCAGATAAAGGGAAACAGAAATTAGAGGCTCTGGGTAACAGAACCAAACTTTACCTATTTAAAAAATATCATTGTTTTGCCTAGGGTTAGAGTTAATTATAATAATTTGCTCTAATCATGCGCCTGTACCTCTCTTTTTCTAAACACTTATTTCATAATTATGTTTGTCAAGTTGTTAAGAGTAATGACCCTATTTTACCATAGGAGGAAAATAGACCAAAACAAAACAGATGTTCCATGAATTGCTGGAAGTCGGCTTTGTCAGAGTCACTGAGAGCATGGCTTCAGCCTCAATACATGAATGGAAGGAAAGGAGAGAGCTGGTCATAGGCCTCAATGTGTAGTTCTTTTGATTCACCTGAATTCACAGATGCCAAACAGATCAAGGTCAATCAAGGAAATTTAGGAAAATGGTTGCAACATCACTCCAGGCACCACTCAATAACCTCATGACAGGAACCAATATAAACTGTGGTGACTTCAGGTTGCTTCCCTAGTCAACATTGTTCATTACATTTGGTTCATACCACACTGTCCAGGTGTAGAGGTGCTGAGGGGATGATGGTGGTGGCTAATCCGTGCTCTGAACTCAAGATCGATCACTCCAAGCAGTGAGTACTCAAGAGACCATACTCAACAAAGATCAATCAAACATAGCACTGACCTAAATTGCTATACACAGGCCCCTTTCCTTCTCCCTAGTTTCCTTTTCCCTTCTCTTCCCTTTCCTCCTCCCTCCCTCTCTTCTCTCCCTCCCTTTCTTCCAACTCTGTCTTCCTACTTTCTTTTCTTTCCCCCATTCTCCCACTCCCAGTTTCTTGGGTCATAACCTAATGCTTAGTGGCCCAAGTGCTAGCTGGATTTCAAACCAAGGCCTCAACAGATGTGAACTGCATGTTATGTAAGTGCCTTATGCCCTGTATGATCTCTCTGACCCTGTTTTTTCTCTATATCTAAAAATAGTTCAATATTTAGAAGGTATGTGTATTTCAGGGGTGGAGAGAGGGTGCATTATTTGCTAATAAATTTAAACATGTCCGATGGAAACCTCTTTTAAACTAGAAGTTAATAAAAGATCTTTTTTGTGTTTTTTTGTTTGTTTGTTTATTTGTTTTGTTTTAGGGCCACACCTGGTGACACCCAGGAGTTACTCCTGGCTATGCAGTCACAAATTGCTCTTGGCTTGGAGGACCATATGATCCTCCAATGTCAAGGGATCAAACGTTGGCCCGTCCTAGATTAGCCACGTGCAAGGCAAAACTCCTACCTCTGCACCACTGCTCCAGTCCCTAAAAATCATTTTAAAAAACAAGGGCACAATAACAGATATTTCTTGGGGGGTATTTAATACCATATCAAGCTTTATGTTTTATAAATACACTATATCTAAGTTGTCAAATTAGAAACCATAATTGTAATGGTTTAAAATTTAAGGCAAATCAGGAACCTAATTGACTTTAGCTAAAATATTTACCTTGTGGGTTTGTCTTCGTTGGTGAACTGGGATGGGTAAGACAGGAAACAAAAAGGCACCCAGGGCAAAGATACCTTTAATGAGTGAGTAAAGGGCTAGCATGTGTGTGGCGAGGTCCTGCTTCCCCCCACTTGATCTGCAGAAACACCAACTCATAGAAGAATTGTGCTGAAAGGGCTGGTCTTAAATTTTCTACTATTCTAGTATCGTGATAAGCCCAATTCTTTTATCTACAAGAGTCTACTTTAATCTATAAGGTCCTCATACACTGCTAAATCAGCCTCTCCCCATCCCATCCTCACCTTCACGCTAGGGACTCACTTACCTTACCAACACTACCTTAGTCATTACAGACTAGAAAAGAGGTGAAGGCCCAACTCTGGGAAAGGGTGTTGAACTTTCCCGGAAAATATAAGTATACCCCTCAATTCATTTTATCTCTTCATTAGAGAAGGAAATAAACACTACCAACCACAGTGACTTGGAATGTAGTCTCAGCTGTCTGTTCCTTTTTTACAGGAGTAGTCTCCACATACCTGCAATAAATCCACTGCATTCAAAGATGACTGGAGCATTTGCATATTACTGTGATTCAACCCAAGACCCTGTTTGCATTTCTTCAGGGCTGACCTTCCATCATATTTTCTCCTTTCTCAAGATTTTACTGGTAGTCAATCAAAGAAGAATCAAGCCTTGGAATCTCCTCCTAGAGCAATATTCCTTCTGTTTATACTGGAAATTTTTTCTAGAATTTTTTTCCCTAGTATACTGCCTCTTCTGGATATAGACCTTAGATTTCAGTACGATTGTACCTGCAAACACCTTTTCAGCTCAATTTTTAGGCATAGTCCATGAATGTGGGTGTGGTCAAGAGATGATTCTTTTATAAGATAAATCTGTTACTTTAACCTTTTATTATGGATGCATTATTTTATCAATCCTGTTACAGTAAATAGGAGAAAGCTGATTTTCACATAACAGAAGGTATCAGGCATCAAAGGAAACAAAAAGAAAGAGAAATTAGTAGTGAGACAATAACAGGCATTTAGAATCAAGGTCAAAGTAAAAACAGAAAGACAAGTTCTAAATTTAAACAGGGATTTAAACAGGGATCTTTTTCAGGGATCAGAGTGATAGCACAGTGGGTATGGTACCTGCCTTGCTTATGGTCATCCCAGAATCCCATATGGTTTCCCAAGCCCGCCATGAGTGATTACTGAACAACAAACCAGACTAATCATTGAGTATGATCCAAACATTCCTTGCTCCCCACCAATAAAATTTTCTTGCAAATAGTACAGTGTTTGATTTACACTATGCAAATAGTACAAATAGTATATGTGCAAACAGTACACTGCTCTTTAAGAGATCTCTCTTAAATATTTTGTCTGAACTACCAGTACCACAGCACTTCCCAGGGTTGACAGTCACACTCTCACTCCTGAATAATGGTTAATTAACTATTGATGGGTCTGGGCATTCTATGGCTTCCCAGGTGACAGCTCTGTATTCTTTACTAATCGTTTAATGAAAACATTCCCATGAATAATGAATTTGGCATTTCCCCAGACACCCATGAAACCTTTGTAAGAGAAATAAAAGCAGGCATACATATAGTTATATAAAGTATGGTGTCTTGACAATGTTTTCACCAAGTAAGTCACAGAGGTTCCACTGAAAAAAGAGCTAAAGTTTCTGAGGTTTCTCTTAAAATTTTACATTAAAACAACATTATATTATGAGCCCATAATCGTTAAAGCAAAAAACAGTAACGCTTAGAAATTTAATATCATTAGTGGCTACAGAAATCCCAAGCGGAGGAAGCATAATTTTGATGTTAGTAATCACAGTTTCAAAATTTAAATTCTGAATTAAAAGAAGCCCACCTCTATAAACATAGGCAAAAAATGGTCTATGGATTACAATGGTGCAAAAATATGTTATTAAAATGTCAATGAGACTTATTAGTCATACAAACAACGGTCCCTGTGCTGAGCACCATGCACTGAGAGAAACACAATCGTTTTACACAAGACTTAAAGCAGTTCCTCTGAGTCCATGCTCAATGGAACATTTCCTTTAGAAACACTCAATTACTACAACCAGTTACTTGAATAAATAAGAGAAATTTGCTCCTAAGTAGGTGTTCATGTGTAAGTCGACATTGGTAAAAAAGACATTCACCAAAGTCCTAGAACAAGATCTATTTCTTAAGTTGGAAACTAAAACTCTGTATTGTGGGATTTAGTATACGAGTTTGGATAAGTCATCATTATTTACTGATCCTAGGTGTCTTCACTTGCACAATTAAGAGTAAGATGACATGAGGGTCTCTGGGTTCATTCGTAAAATTCATAAGGGCTGATAGTCCCCAACATAAGCCACTAATTGATAGCTACTAACTAGAACGTTCTATTTTCCCACAGTTGGAGTCAAAAAATTTAAGAGTCAACATATTGTGGTGGATTGAGGTTCAGATATTTTAGCGAGATGGGCTGACCTTCCAAGATGCTTTGGAGAAAAAGCCCACGGACAAGAAGAGGCCAGGTGCCCACTGCACCAGCTGAGTGGGTGTTTCTGAGCCCTGTCCCCTACCACTTGATCACTCTCTTTGCGATGTGCTCAAAGATACAGGCTTTTCGAGCACTTCAGCTCTACCTAGCAACTTGGGCTTTTGCCAGTATTGGGGTACAGCTTTGTTGGTTGTCTTTCCTTCCTTTCCCTTAGTTATTTCCAGATTTACCTCTTTTTCCTAATCTGGCCTTCTATTGTGCCTGTGTAGTGACCCCTACCAGGGGGACTGGCTTTTTGGGTTCCCCTGGTGGGAAGCAAAATAGTCCTTGCCTCGCCTCCTCCAGTCCACTGATCTCAAAAAATGAGAGACTAGAAGACACCTCCACAGACAGCAAGTTCTGGAGTTGTTTTGAAGGCGATTACCCATTACCAAACCCTGGTGCCCCTCTCCTCCATCAGAGGGGCTTGAGCCATCCATGAGAATAAACTTTGTGATTCGTTTCTCATGGTTTTGGGTTTATCTGTTAGTTTTCTGGTTTATGGGTTACACCTGCCATCACTAAGCGCCTACTCCTGACTCCATGTTCAAGGATTACTCCTGGCATAGCTTGGGGAGCCATATGAGGTGCAGCGGATCAAATTTAGGTAATCTAAGGTAAGTGCCCTACCCAAGTACTATCTCTCAAGTGCCCCCTCCTGCTTTTTTGTTTTATTTTTGTTTTTGTTTTTGGCACAGGGCAATATATATTAGAGCATGGAAAGCCATGAAGTTCCTGGGATTGAGGCTGGGGCCTCTTGCATGTTCTATAATCTTTTAGTATCCTCTGGCTTAGTGACTTGCTATTGATACATAGGTACTACACTGCACACTCTTACTAGTTCGGCAAATATCTGATTTTCTTACTGTGAATGAAGAAACAGATGAATGGTTAAATAACTTTTCATAAGTCATAACTGTATAGAGACTGATGTGAATTCAATCTAGATCTTTCAGACTCCAAGTTTTATTTTAGAGCCATTATGTCTTGTTTCCACTACTCTATTATATATGTAACATAAGTATACTGAATATTTATGCAACATTGGGACTATATTATTCACTGAATAATATAAGATAACATATGCTTCAAATTTTAAAATGCTACACTAGTATTTTTTATTCCAATGTTTAATTCACAGAACAGATTTAGTACTTGGTATTTGAGGAAAAGGAATCTATGTGAATTAAGATCACTGGAAGTAAACCATGGATATATATATACATATATATATGTATGTATATGTATATATACACATACTCACATATATATAAGTCAAAACAATGGAAACTTAAACCCTTACTTTTTAAAGGTATTATTACAAATATTACAGAGATCAAATTATATCTATTGGCCTGTAGGTTTAATTCTAGATATAAAAAATGACAATGACAGTTGTGTTTAATAAAGGCATAAATCTAACCCTATGAGACTGATGAATAAAGATCTTTTTGAAAAATCATGTTAATTTGATCATTCAAAGTGGTAATATATTATTTTCCAAATAATACAAATATAAATGTATTTTGCAATGTCCTTTCGACACAAGACAAATAAGATACTTGCCTGATTTTACTTATCTTGATGATTATCTTTGAATGATAATAATGACCATGGAATAGAGGTAGTCAAAAAAGAACAAAATATATATGTATATAATTTTCATAATTAAGACAGAGGGGCAGGAGATTTTGAAAGATATACACAGCAGTCTTACTTCTAATCAAAGCACAAATTTCCAGCTTTCCCAGCTTTCCCCTGCTCTCCTCCCCAGGCTGAATGGAAAGGGGCTGGCAAGGGAGCCCATGCCAAGGTGGAATGACAGGTCTGGGGAACAGGAGAGGCTGCTGTTTCCATTATCCATCCAACACCTTGGTAATTCTTATTTCATCCTGAGAAGGTGATACTTACTCTTGCACTGCTCTGGCTATGGAAAGGGCCGTAGATCCAGTTTCATTAACGCTATCTAAGGTCACATTTGGCAGGTCATCATCATCACTGTCACTTTTACTTTGTCTGGGAGATAGGCCTCGGGGGTCCATTTGTGCTGGGAAGAAAAGGCATATATAATGAATTAAAATTAGTGTGTAGCAAGTTAACCTTGTCCTGGACCAACATCAAGCATGGGGCTGTCTCTTCTGTGTCTATGACACCCCTGGAATTCTCTCGAAATCCCGGGTATTAGTAAAAGTGATGCATTAAGTCCACGAGTCCACTGACTCTTTTCCCTTGTTCCTTTGATTTACAAACCTTCATCAACTCTCAATGGTTTCAGGCTAAGGGAACAGACTATTAACCACACAATCTACAATATTACCAACTCCTGAGTGCTAGCTCAGAAGCTGATTAGGTGGCTCCTGGGTTGCTGTTCAACCCTCTGGCTTTCACCTTCTTGCTTCTGCTGCCATCGTTCTGACCATTTCACTGTTCATTAGTACTTTCCCTGGAAGGTACAGCACATGAGGTGGGGAGGCGATTTTATTTGTCTGCAACTCTCCTAAGAATGAGGGTTAATTTTTCTGCTCCTGAAAATCACTGACTCACAGTTCATTACTGCTGTGATTTTCTGAGGACAGAAAATGAGAGAAATAGTAACATTTTAAATATGTGTATATAAGTTCTAAGTAGTGAAATGTAGCCCCATCCTGATTTGATTCTTTGAAAATCATTTCCAGATTTGCTTCTCTTCTCACGATGAACTTACGCAAGAATAGACGAGTGGTTTGACCTCTATTGGCTGGCCTATTAGATCCTATAAAAATTGCCAATATTTAATACCCTGGTGCATATTTTAAAAATTACGTTTCATTGCCTTTTCATTTAAATATAGTTTATTAATCATTGCTGAGGATTTCTCTAAGCCCCTAAGAACAAAAGCAAGTTCTAAATGAAAAGTATTCCAACTAGCTATACAATTGCATTTTTAACATGAATTCAACCCCAGCCACTTCCAATCCAATTACTGTTGCTCAAACTTATGTATGTAGGATTTCTAAAACTACCAGAGCTTGAAAAGTTAAGCAAAATGTACTTCAAACCACATATACAATGATATTCCAGTCTACTGGTAATTTCAGTATTTTGGGTTTTTTTGGTATTTTAGTTTGGTTTTGCCTTTGGTGAGGCCAATTCACCATTTTGAGTCACTAAAAGACAAAAACTGTTTCTCTTGCTCTAACTTAACATTTATAAGGCATAAAAGTAAGTTCCAATGCATTCTTAGTTAAACTGATTACAGAGGAACATTGATTTATTAAACCTAGTGTACCAGTGCATGGAACACACATTCTGAGTATAAGTGGAAACATATTCAGTGTAGTTTGAAAAATGAAAGTGATTGTTTGGTAAAAGTTGGTTAAATGAAAGAGAGCGTTATGAAAATAATCTAAATCAGTAGCTCTTAAGGGTAATATAGCCCCTTCCCAGAAATAATTTGATCTGTCACATCTTTCGAGAAGAGAGATGTTACTGACCTTTAGGGAAGCAGAAAGCAAGGAAGCTACTTACAATGGCTTAATGGTTAGAGTCCAAAATGAGAAAGGAATTAGCCAAAAAAATCCATAGTACAAAGGCTGAGAAACTTGGATCTCAAGATTTAAGAGCTTGGATATATAATTAGACAAATATACTAGTTTCTATGCCACCAGTAGCAAATTTAATCATATATTGGCTGATCCATAATTCCTGCCTCAGTCTATAAATAAAACAAGTTACCAGTATGACTCAGCATTTACCCTCACCAGATACAATACTGACTTCCTTGAGTGCCAGGAACTAAGCAGTGAAACTCAAGAATTTTGTGTTTTCTTTGGTTTTCCACATAGTAGGAAAAATAAAACGATTTACATGTGATATCAGGGAAGACTCCTCAATAGACCAAGAGAGATGTTAGAGAAATCCTATTTTTTTAAATAATTGGGGAATATGATATATCAGAGGTCATACATGGTGGGGCTCAGGGATCACTCCTGGAGGAGACAGGAGACAATCAGAGGTACCTGGGTTTATACCCAGATTGGGGGGGTCGGTGAAATGGCGCTAGAGGTAAGGAGTCTGCCTTGCAAGCACTAGCCAAGGAAGGACCATGGTTCAATCCCCTGACGTCTCTTATGGTCCCCCCAAGCCAGGGGTAATTTCTGAGCACTTAGCCAGGAGTAACCCCTGAGCATCAAATGGGTGTGGCCCCAAAACAAAACAAAACAAAAAAACCCAGATTGGCTTAAAACGAAGTAAGCACCCTATCTGCTATACTATCTCTCCAGTGTTCCTAAACTTAATTTTTCCTTGGGATCTTCCCTTGGAATGCTCAGGACCACTACCAGCAAGATACTCAACCAACTGAGCTGGAAGGTTCCATACTTGGTCCTGCTAAGGCATCACAGCTTGGAGTCAGTGGAACTAGAAGTCAAGAGGGTTACCTAAGTCTGGGGTGCTTAAGAATCTGCCAGGTTTTACTCCCAGGTAACTGTGTGTGTAGCAGGGAAGGTTGTGGTGATGACATAAGATTGAACTCTGTATGTCACATAAACAATGCATATAACCCACTCTCTGGGCTATTCCCTGACCCTAGCAAAGTTCTTTGTAGAAAAAAAAAAACAGCTCCTCAAATAGCTGATATCCGAGAGCCATTGCAAGGCACTGGAGACATTATTACTTAAGATTTATTAAGTTTTTAAACATAGAAACTGGCTCATTTAATTTATTAATTTGAATGTTCAGCTAACAGATTGGAAAGCAAACCTGAGTAAACAGTTAAGCATTCAAGAAGCACATGTTCAGGGATAATAAAGCTCTGTGAGCAAGAAATAGAGTATTTTTGAAGGAATAATCTTGTACTAGACTGATTCATTTAATAGTCATTCACTGTGAGCAAAACATGCCAAGAAAATCAGTACTGGATCTACCCAGGCTTCCAGATCACACATTGTGTAGTGTTACTTATGTCAACAATTTTAGATCTAAAGTTGTTGAAACATCATGCAGTCCTCTGCCAAGATTTCACAAACAGCTCAAGAAAAGAGAATATTCTGGTTAGTCTCAAGTAGTCAAAGCTAACAAATAACCATTGCTACTCAAGGAAGAGACACCACCAAACAATCTGGTGCATAAAGACAAAATTTAGTTGGTTGAAAGATTTCAAATAACAGGCACCAGTGTTGATTCTCTGAATTATGCTTATATTTTAAGGTAGTTTAAATTATGTTAAGTATGATATCTTTTTTTTTTTGATGTACTTTTTCAGGAAGATCAAAATTGAGACTTTCTTTCCAATATTTTCAATAAATATTATGAAATACATCTGCCACCGGCAGGCTGGGGAGCTCATTTTATCCATACATTCAGCTAGGCTGAGGAAGTAATTAGAAAAGCTTTCGAAAATCTGCATTGCTGATTAGGTCAGATGATTAGCTTATTTACATACTTGCATAATTCCACTCTATTTTTATTAAATGTGCTGTAGGGACCTCTAGCCCAGTTAACCTCCATTAGTCTTTGAGATTTTTCAACCCACTTAAGAACAACTAATTCTCTGGGGTACCGATTCAGAGCAATATGAAGTCATGTCTACATAGTGAACCTCAAAATATAACTAATTCCACAGTAAGGAAACAACAACTCCTATGTTATTTTTACATAAAAAAAGGCAACCACATCTACTCATCCATATAGAGGTGCCAATCCTCAGAATCGAATATACCAAAATACAATGTGAATTTTGTATTTTTTGGGGGGTCACACCCGGCGGTGTTCAAGGGTTACTTCTGGCTATACGCTCAGAAATAGCTCTCCTGGCAGGCGTGGGGGACCATATGGGACACCGGGATTCGAAACAACCACCTTTGGTCCTGGACCGGCTACTTGCAAGGCAAACACCGCTGTGCTATCTCTCCGGACCCCGAATTTTGTATCTTATGACAAAATTCCTGAGAAACTCATTGTAGAACCTAATGGCTGCAGGGTGAACCAATTGACTAAAATCTTACCTATGGTAACCTGCTACTTTAAAAATCAACCCTCTCCCCATGGAATTGGATAGATAATAATTAGATTGCATTCACTCTTGCCAGTACTAGTTCAATCCCAGCACTAAATATGATTGCTCAAGTAACACGAGAAGTAAGCTCTGAGCACAGAGGCAGCAGAATAAGTAAGCCCTTAGCACAGTGGCTCTAAAATCAATGTCAACCACAAAACCAAAAACCCTTCCCCAGCTCTGGGGGCTAGAGGGATAGTATAAAAGTTATGAAGTTTGCCTTGCAAATCTTGTACTATCACTGGCACTACATACGGGAATATGATTTTCTGAGCAACTTTAGGAGTGATTTCTGAGCACAGAGCCAGGATTAAAGCCAAGTACTTCTGGTTGCAGCTCAAAATTATAAAAAAAAATAAATATAAGCTCTCCCAATTATGCTGCTTACATCACACTAGGATTCTTGCCTTTAAGGCTTGAAATAGCCAAAGGAGATTGTGGAAAGGTGACAGAAGAAGAAACTTGAACAAGTGGCACACTGTGTTGCTTCTCCCTCTTGCTGGTTTTGGGATCCACCATGAGAAGCTACCCAGGAAAGCCTCAGAATCATGCTGTTCAGCAGGCTGCAAAGCCCTGCTGATGTAGGCAGGCATTCAGGAATACCAGTCACCTTCCTGGCCCCAAATGTGACACCAGAAGAATCAGCATGAAAACTTCCTGGATAAAATTATCTCAAATGTTCAGGTCATGGAATCCTAAGAAATAAACTGCTCTTGGGATAGAGAAATATTACAGCAGGTAATATACTTGTCTTGAAGGGTTGGGAAAGGTTTGATTGATCCCCAATATGGTCATCAGCATCGCCAGGAGTGATCCCTTAGCACAGAGCCAGGAGTAAGGCCTAGGTACAGACAGAGTTAGTCCTAATCCCCCACATCTCCAAAATAAGAAATGAATTACTCTTTTAGGGTACCAGGAATAATATAGAGATTATGGCAGTTGACTTGCATCTCAGCTAATCTGATTTGAATCTCTGGAGCTATCTATGGCCCCTCTCAACTACTGTCTTGGTTCAGTTCTGAGCACAAATCCAGGAATAGTCCCTGAGCACCATCATGTGTGGTTAACCCAAACCCCGCAATGAAATAAATTGCTCTTTTAATCTGCTTAATTTGGAAGACAGGCTATGCAGCAATATAAAACCAAATGTGGCTTGCTTGCCCGGAGAGTTTATTTTTCAGGGTGGTGATGTGATTCACTAGTAATCCGATTAGTCAGCCTATCAAAATCTTCCCTATCCCCCCCCCCCCGAGGTACACTAGTGTTCAGTTTCAGAAAAAATAAAGTTGACTTTTAACACACACACACACACACACACAAGTATGAACTAAAACCCACACACCATCGTTGATGCTACTGACTATTTTATCCCAAGTACTGACAATGCATTTTCAGACATTTGAACTGTGAAGGCACCATCATTCAGTGCTCCGAGTAAAGCAGGAAATTTTCCAGAAAAAAGAGGCCATGTAGTTGGAGAACTGCTCAGCCAAGCACAGCCTGCCTCAACCTCCCTCTAAGTTTGGAGATGATAGGAGGCTTCAGGGCATATTTTCTTTATTTTCCTTAATCTGAAAAATTCTACTTTTACTCGTTTCTTTCACATAACAATGGCCAGACACACATCTTCATTCTGGCATCACTGCTCATTCTCACCATTTCTCCATCATAGTTAAGTGGCTTGGAGGGTATTGATAGGGGGTGGCTTAAGTAGCAAAAACCTAGCAGATTTGTGGACCTGACTACAAGTTTCAGCATCTCATGCTCCCTCCCTACCAACATATATCAAGTGCAGCCCTAGGATAGGCCCTGAACACTGCCACCTGAGCACTAAGTCCTCAGGTTCACACCATTGGGAGACCCCGACCCTCCAAATATACTGATGGTGTCCCCTTTTTAAAAAAGAACAAAGAAAGGATTAAAGGCTCTAATAATAGAGATAAACTAACAACTTAGCTATTATTCTTCAAGGAAACAAGTGTTCCATGAGCCAACGGTGCAAAACTGTGCATCATAAGCACCGAGCTAGGTCCTTACAGTACAATGATGGGAAGGTGTTCACCAAGCTTCTCCATCCATTCAACAGAACTGGAGGGCCAGATGGTCAAGACTAGAGCTGCTGCTTCTAGCAAAAGTAAAGGGAAGTGGGAGAAAGGATGGGGGAACATAAAGCATCAGAGTTCAGCATAGTCTGCAAGAGCCATGGTGGAAAAGGCAAAGAAAGGGTGGGAGGAAAGAGGAAAAATAAAGAGGGTAAGGAAAGAAAAGGGAAAGGAAGGGAAGGGAGAAAAAGGCAGAGAAAGGGAGGAGAATGGAAAAGAGCTGCACATAGATCAGGCCATTAAAATTCAAAGTTGGGGCAGGAGCAATAGAAAAGCGGTAGGGCATTTGCCTTACCCGTGACTGACCCAGGATGGACATTGATTCAATCCCCAGGAGCGATTTCTGAGCACATAGCCAGGAGTGACTCCTGAGAGTTAGTGGGTATGGCCCCCAAACAAATGCAAAAACAAAGACCTCAAAGTTATCATTTCTTATTTTCTTTTATTATGGCTGAAACTAAGTCATATATTTCTTTCTTTTTTTTATTTTATAAAATCTTTACTTACGCACCATAATTACAAGCATGATTGCAGTTGGGATTCAGTCATAAATAAACAGAAAGTTATTATTTCTTACTGCTATGAAGCCCCAGTTTTGATAATATATTTATACAACTGCTCTGCTAACCTCATTTGGTTTTAGAATATCGGTTGTTCAAATAAATGCTAGATTTTTTTCAAGCCTAACAAGTCATGATGAGAGAAAAACTCATGAGTAAAAAGACTGGTCTCCAAGGATGGTAAAGTCCAAGATGAGAAGTAGACTGCTGGGGTCCCTTCTGCCTACTGCTTACTTGCTCTACTTCTCACTTTTCTTTTACTTTTGCCCCTGCAAATGAGACTGCGTGGCTCTGCAGAGAAGCAGCAGTGATTGTCTACATAAGCCAAGTGAAGATTTAAGAACACAATCAATTATGTAAATCGTGCGATGCTGGTACAGTGCAGCTCTAAAATGCACTTTATTCACTTTTCCCGCCAATTCCTATCTGCACACTTGACAGTATAATGGCTTCGGTTCCCATTATGTTAAAAAAGAATCTCATAATAATCTGTGCAAAGCTCTTATGCAAGGTCCACTTCTCAGCTGCAATGACCTTAAACTCCTCTAGAGCTTTCTGGACTCCTAGTTGTCTTCTCTTCCCACATACATGCCTGGCCTCATTGTAAAATTCTCCCTTACTGTGGTTTGTCTAATAAGCTTTACTAAGACCTCTGAGCCTTGCCACCTGTTTTTGTAAATAAAGTTTTATTCAGTCATCCTCATTTATTTTGTCTGGCTGTTTTAGTTGCTAAAATGGGAAGGTTGAGAGGCTTCCCCAAAACCATATGGCTTGCCATAAACTAGCATCTGGCCCTTCAGAGGAAGCAGTTTCTGGCTGTCGTATATTATTTAATTCACTTGGATCATTCTCCCTCTTAATTTCTCCATCTTCTTTCTGCATACAACTAAAGGCTGGTTTTCTCCTTATTTTACCTTGACCTTCAAACATCTTTCCGCCTCTTTCTACTGGTGAGCTTTGTAGTCTTCCCACACAGTTCCACATATCTACCACTTCAATTACTATTTTAGAGTTGAATATCAAATCCAAGTCTTTACCTCTCACCTCACCCTGAAAACCAACTTCACATTTGCAGCATTTTATCCCACCCGAAGAATGAAAAGTCATTTTCAGAGTAGGGTTCATTTTTGGCAAGTTCTATTTCTTGTTTTGTTTTTTTTTTTCTCACTTTTTGAATTACTCAGGTTCAAAACTCATTTCTTTCGTCATTCTCATTAAATCACCTGCTAATTTCTATTGTATTTATCCCACAAAGTTCCAGCCTTCCTATATTTTGATACTGTTATTTGATGAGTTTTCTAAAAGTATAGCTGCTTACTTACATTGTCTCATATAGAATTTCTCTGTAACAGAATAAATGTGAAACTTTCTGAAAGACATTAATTACTTTGAAATCTGGTGCCCATAGTCCCTTCATTAAATTGGCTAATCCTTTCCATAGACAAATCAGTAATAAAAAAATATCTACCCTCCATGTAAAAGACTTTTTATTTTCCAATAAAATGCAATGCTTTCTGTTTTTAAAAATACACCTTTGTTTTTATATACATTTATATGATTCTCATTTTCA